>OVAN01000122.1:0-88190 GCA_900406275.1 Anastatica hierochuntica | reverse complement strand
TATATATATATATATATATATGTAGCCCAAGGCAATAAAGGTTTGCATCAGTGAAGATATTTTAATGTAACGTACTGCTCATCGGTCGAACATATATGTCAGAACGGGGAAGAATCAAACCTGCAAAACTAACCAGAAAAACATAAATAATGTAACAAATGATCGCGAAAATGATTGCTTCGATATGTTTTTTTTTCTATGTAAATCTTTGATTTCATATATGAAAATATATTACATCACGTACAATTAAATTTATACATAATTTTAGTAAAAATCACTGACGAGTCACTGAAAAAATAAATGCAATTTGATAATATAAATAACTAAATCAACTCGTTTAAGCTCTCTTCACTCGTCACTTTGTCTTTGTCTATACAATAACTTGTTTAAGTCTCACAAGAGTTGTGGTTTTTGCACACAATCAAAATACTACATTTTAGTCAGTGTAAACTTTTTATTTTGGGTTTTTTTTTTGTCGTTTTAGTTGCATGCATGCATGTCATTTTGGCTGCATTCTTTAAATATGAGAAGTATGTTACACCAACTAATTTAAATGAGAAAACTCAAATCAAACAAAAAATGATCTTTTAGTGGTAGAATGCTAAGAGTTGTGGCCTCGTAATGTCCATATGAAAGTACAGCTGGTCCTCACACATTCTTATCTAACAAGTTAATAACTAGCTCACATACATAGACATTTGAAGATATATGTTTGGACATGTTGCATGTAAGATATAAACTTAGCCACGAAATGTACATAACTAATTGACAATATATATGAATAACAAACTTTTTTACACATCAAGGGTGGTAGAGATCCTATAAAAAAGTGGTAAAAATGTAACCCTCGACTAGTCCATTTTTTGGTTTTTTAGCTGGTCTAAAACGTGACATCATCTTCGGTTCGTCAAGTGGAGATGAGAGTGTTTCTAAGTAGAATCGAATCCGGGATGAATGAGTTTACACTTTTCTCCAAATCTTTTTATCACTAGACCACTACCACTTGTTGAGAGGATGTATCGTTGTGGCTATTGTGTGTGTATATATATATATATATATATATAGTTGCATTTTGATTCACACTCATTAAAGTTTCGAATACAAATCATTTATATGTGCGGCGCGAATTATTTTGTAATCATGTAACTTGGGCCAAGAACTTATATTTTCTTCACTGACTTACAACTATCATGTGAATTTTGTATATTGATCAGATAAAAATATATATACATATTGATAAAACACGACAAACTAATTGACGTGATAAATATATAAAAGACAAAGTGTCCAAAAATAAAAATCTATTGAAAAAAGTTGGGGTTTGTTGATTTGAAAACTCATATGAGAGTGTTTTGCGATAGAATCAAAAGGAGGTTAAATAGGAAGATGTAGACAAGGCAAGGAACAAAAGTAGGGTTTAAGATGTTTTTGCCTTTGAATTTTATTGGATGTAACATGTCTCTTCATCATCTCCATGTTTTTCAATTCTTCTCATTAAATTTTGATTTTGGGTTTTTGAAATTTATGATGAAGTTATTGTATTCTCTCCTCTTTTGGATTTTGATGTCACTCATGTCCCCCTCTCATTTGCCTTTAACTACTAATATATTTCTTCTTTAACCTTTTCTTGTTTATATCAAAAGTTATTGACCATGCATTGGTTATGGTTAGTACAAAATAAAATGTGTTGTATTCTAAAATTTCTATTGACTCTTGCTTTATATCTATGACTAGAAACGATTAGTAAGTCATGAATGACATAAACACTAATAAGAAACACTAGATTACGAGTTCAATCATAGTGCTATGCGAAATTACAACACATTTGTTTCTGGACACCACACGGGTATGGAATCTTGCTTTCAGCCCATTTGCAAATCCGAAAAGCGAACCTACCCGTAGACGACTCTCGTCCAAAAATTAGTCTGGGTCTATTTGGTGTGGGATTACTCTGAGTTATCAAAAAAAACTCTAGATTATGCATTTTGGTATGGAAAAACTATTGTGTTTCTAACTACAAAGTGGTGTTTATAATTTGTTTTATTTTTTCAATTTGCATACATTAATTGGATTGTAATGATGTGTTTTTCTATGTGTCTAGATACATTTCGTACGTATGTGTTTATATATAGGTAAGTATTTTTTTAATAAATAACTATAAAAAATGTAATGATGCTTTATCTTGTGTTGGTATGAGAATAATTATATACAAGAGGGCTGCGCTTTTATTGTGGGATGAATAATTGAATCATGTGGATGTGATATTCATAATTGGAAGGTTCCGGCGAAGAATCTTACGATAAATATATATATATACATATAGAAGTCAAAAAAGAGAAATATAATTATTTTGATTAGAATATACATCTATGTAGATACACACACTCATATATATGAGATGTTACCCAATAAAGGATCTCTATTTATAAAAATTGGAATTATATGAAAATATATAAGTGATGTTGGAAGTGTTAAAGGAATAATTTTCATATTTACATATATTTACATATAACTATATATAGTTTTATGAGATAACATAAAATGGTTACATGAAAACTTTATTTTTGATTAAAAAGATGGTTGCATTAGTGAATATTAGAACTTTATTTTATATCAGAAAACAACTATTAAACAAAATTAAAACGGTTATTCAATAAAATATAAATACATTATAGAAAACTATACAAAATATATCATAAGAAAGATTAAGTAACAATAATAAAGTAGGATACTGTAATAACAATATTAGTGAATAGTGATTAATTAGTCTAAACATGAACAAGATTACTTCATCAAACGGTTTAGATTCATCCACGTGTCAACTTTTCAATTAATCAAACAACAAAAAGATCTCATAAATATGATCATACACATGCATCTACTTCCTAGAGAGAGAGATATAATAGAGAGAGTCATCTCACTTTGTATTATTTGTGTGTTTAAAAAAAAAACTATTTCTCCATCTTCCTCATCACCTTCCTAAGAAGAAGATCAAGAACAAGAAGAGAAGTTATATTACAATGATGGACACTGAGTTATGTCTTGGTCTTCCCGGCGGAGATACGGCGGCTCCGGTGACAGGAAACAAAAGAGGGTTCTCGGAGACTGTTGATCTGAAGTTGAATCTGAACAATGAGCCTGAAAGTAAAGAAAGATCTTCTTCTACTCATCATGATCACATCTTAAGTTCTATTTCCAAAGAAAAGAGTTTATCTCTCAAAGATTCAACCAAGCCTCCTTCCAAGTAATTTTACCATTTTCTTTTTTTGCCCTTTCTTACTTATTTTTCTATATATTTTCCCTTGATTATATATAGTTTCTTCTTTTGATAAAATGTTTTCTTTAGATAATAACATCTTTAAAAAAAAAAAAGAAATTCTAAAGATTTGCTTGATAGATCAATATATTGTTATGTTTAGCCATATTATATAAGTTAGTTATACACATATATATATTATTGTTTCTTCACATAGTACTAGTCAAGTTTTCTTGTGAACTAATTAAATGATTTGCGAGAGGAACAAGTGAGCTAATGGTTGCACATCTCTGTTGTCATCTCACGAAACCAACCAGTAACCTTGCACGTTTTGCCACATTTTAAAAGAAATAATATGATTTTGTGTAGGGCACAAGTTGTGGGATGGCCACCGGTAAGATCATACCGGAAGAACGTGATGGTTACGAGCCAAAAATCAACCGGCGCAGAAGCGGCGGCGTTCGTGAAGGTCTCCATGGACGGAGCACCGTACTTGAGGAAAATCGACTTGAAAATGTATAAAAGCTACGATGAACTCTCTAATGCTTTGTCCAACATGTTTAGCTCTTTTACAATGGGTACGTTTAGTTTCTATATATTTACAATTTTCACAAGCTTTTTAATTAGTTGTTACAATATTAATTAAGTAAAAATATATGGTTACATGTTACACATTAATAATTTTCACCATAATATATTCATACTAGTCTCATATACATTTTCTTTACTTGAAAACTATATTCCCCAAAAACAATCTTTTAGGTATATTGGGGGAAAATAATAATATTTTCATATGTTGCACCATGCATAAATATGCCATATATATTAGGTTTTATTTAAACTTGTGAAAATTATTTTTTATGCGTTTATGTATTAATTTGAAGGTAAAAAAATTTTTAAAAAAAATGTTAGGAAAATATGGAGGAGAAGAAGGAGTGATAGACTTCATGAATGAAAGAAAATTGATGGATTTGGTAAATAGTTGGGACTATGTTCCCTCTTATGAAGACAAAGATGGTGATTGGATGCTCGTTGGAGACGTTCCTTGGCCGTACGTCTTCTTCATCAAATTCTTCTTCCTTATTTACTACGTTTTAAAGATTGATCTTTAATATTTTCTTTATTTTCATCTATATATATGTTTTGTTTCTAATTTAGTGACCATTTTGTTTTAAATTTTTAGAATGTTCGTTGATACATGCAAGCGTTTACGTCTTATGAAAGGATCCGACGCCATTGGACTCGGTACGCATTCTTAATACTCGCTTTGTTTTGAGATGAGTGTCGTTTTGATACATTTCACGCGGATTAGGAAAATTTTAAAATATATTAGAATGTCTTTATTTAATATGCATGCACTTATGTAAATGTAAATGATGTTTATTGGCTATTTAAAGAGGTAAAAAAAATGAATGTACAAAATTGCATAGGAAATGTAGAATGATATTATTTATGAAACGAAAAAAAAACTCTAAAACGACACTTTTGTGAAACGGAGAGAATACAACTTTTACATTCTACGGTATGAGTAAAAGCCTACGTGTATAAATGAAGAAAGATCACCACATGGTAAATTTTAATCTTTCCTTATTGATTGTGAAATTTTTCAGCTCCAAGGGCAATGGAGAAGTGCAAGAGCCGAGCTTGAAGTTA
This sequence comes from Anastatica hierochuntica, assembly GCA_900406275.1. Classification (NCBI taxonomy): domain Eukaryota; kingdom Viridiplantae; phylum Streptophyta; class Magnoliopsida; order Brassicales; family Brassicaceae; genus Anastatica; species Anastatica hierochuntica. The sequence goes on along the minus strand of OVAN01000122.1, from coordinate 83,281 downwards.
AAAAAAGGATAAAGGGTAATGGTTATATATTTGATTAACACATTGATGAGTGTTAATTGTGTTTTTTTTTTCACGATGAAAAAACATTGTTCAATTTCTACTTTTTCTTATATAATTGTCTGTGTTTTGATCTGGATTTGGTATGTAGATATAGTATGTATGCTATGTAATGAACTTAAAAGTTAAATATGTGAGACAATTGTACTGAAAAATTATGTAATAATATGAACATCTTATGTGTGTTTTCTCTAAATGTGATCTTTTCATGCAACCAATGCAAATTTTTCCTCAACATTATTTCTCTTCTTTTGATTAACCATAGTTTCTCTTTAATTACAATCAATTAATGGTTAGATGTTGATATAATTCTATTAAAATAGATATTCATGATATTTCATGTATTGAAATTATTTAAGAAAATAGAAAAGATTTATAATGTTAGTTTATATATTGATTTCTTGGTACTTTTAAAGTGAATCAAGTAGCTTTGGTTGGAGGAAATATAATAGAGAAAATAGGACCCCATAGGAAAGAGAAGGGAGCAATGCCATGTGCATCTTCATGGGTCTCTTCATTTCATTACCTTTGTTTATCATTTTCATTTCCATTTAAATTAGTTTAGGAATATTACTTTTATACCTATTAAATAGTTTAAAACTTACTAATATTTATTTATTATAATCATTAACAAACAAACTCTCTTTTTGTTGGGTCAAGAGGTAAAACTTATATATTATCTTTCATATATATATATATATACACACATGTAAGTTTGAGAATCAAATTACAAGTTATGTATAGTAAATAAAGATGTCACATGTATGATCTATGGTAGGTTTTCGTTTTAAAAACGTATAGATCAAAGTAAAATATGTAAATAAAAAGTATATATATGCATGTGTATGGCGGAAGTTATAGATAGTATAATATATATATATATATATATATATATATATATGTCTTCTTTTTTATTGATGGTAGTTACTATTCTAGTGGAGCTATCATATGCCTCTTGACACTTTGATTAGCTAATTTGAAATTCAACATTCAAAAAATTAAGAATGTAATTCAAAAAATTAAAAATTGTGAGCATATATATTGATAATTAAATAGTAAAGCACATGAAGAAGTTTCCCTTTAAAACAATTATGAGAGTTTTACATTTTCAATGCATAATTTTTTTTCGATATCCAAAATTACATTTTCGATATTTCGATTTAGAAAGTAATTATCCAAACTAAAACGAAGATTAAGCAAGAGAGAACCAATTCTCATGTATTACCAATGTCAACTCTTTAGTCATATCACATGGCACATGGATGAAGAAAATGTAGAATTCCAAATGCACAAATTAATCAAAGTTTCTTGAATGTATTGCTTCAAAGAACATGCATGTATATATAGATAAAAATATGTCTACAAATGTTTGTGTTTACAAAAACATTTTGGTTAAAATTATTAATATTAAAATGTTTTAATTATCAAAATTTTAATATATATAACTCTATTTCTTGGATCAGGCAGAAGCATGTTCGATGTTTGATGTCAATAATTAATTTGTCAAGTTGACACTCTAGAGAGTTCTTCACTAAACTAAAAATAATCAAACATTATTTGAAAATTAGGAATAGATACTTAAAATTTATGAACATTTTATTCACAAGAACACTTAAAAACGAATTTTAGTGAATAAATTATTTATTACCTTTTGGATTAAAAGTAAACTATACAATATTTGCAGTGAATTATGTCAATGGAATCATGTGATAAAATCTCTTTTTTAATATGATAGAATTATCTATCCAATAACATTTAATTAAATATATGAAAATTAATTTCTACAAGAAAAAAAAGGAGCTCTTATGACATATGTAACTAGTTATATTATGGGCCTTAAGACTTATTATTGGGCCTTGAATATTTGGGCCTATAGGACCTAATACTCTATCATGGGCACAACGAGTAAGGACCTTACATTCACATTTCTAATTAGTTTGCTTTCAATTCTCTTTTGGCACCATCTTTTCTTGGGAAGATGATGAAGCTTAGTCACAAGCCAGACTTAGTTACACTTAGAACATAGATCAAATGGTTGAATTGGGTTAAAAACATATTAGTGTAAAATTTAACACTATCATCGATCTTCTTTGCTAAAACAAACCGGCGAATAACTCTTGGACATGTTTAACCGAATGGATACAGATGGGGCTATACTAGATGAATTACATTCATCTGTCCTGTAAAAGGCGCGACACAACTCGGCTTTTGAGCTATATGACCATGGAAGGATTGCGGAACACAATTCTATAATCAATGTGTTGATCCACCTTAAGAGGTATTCACTTTCAATGTGTTGGGACTGTTGATCAAGGCGATTGCGAAACACATTTCTGTAGATCCTGATGTTGGCGCACACACGGGTTTGTAGATGCGGCGCAATCAAACGGTAAGTAAAGGTTGTTTCCTCGATGTAGTGACTTACAATACGCTCATTCAACGGAACTTCTCTCCCGAAAACCTCAAAGAGGTGCAGGCGCAGTTCGCGGTAAAGGTTGTCCGAGAGATCAAAATTTGAACATAGAGTATACATTGGTTTAGTTACAATTCGATTTTGCTCGACGAAATACCATTTCCTTGAGTTCTTAAAACAATGCTCTAACAGAAAGATAGTTTTTACACACAACAAAACCCTAAATCCCCAAATCGATTTTAAATCAATCAGAAAGTAATAATGTACTAAAAATCAAATTCCACTATAATCACCTCGAGCACCGTCGTTATCGCCGCCGGTGGAAGAAAGCATCGGTCCATAAGGAGATTCAAGATCATCCATCACAAGATCCTCCGTTCCTCGTAACGTGGCGTGAAGGATTAATATCAAAACGCCGAATCCAACGATGGTGAGAGCTCTGAGCCAAACTCCAGTAGTAACCAGCGACGCAATCGAAAGACCGATAAGAAGAACCGCCACGACGCCGTCGTCGACAGTGAAACCGAAGATCGTAAGTGGCTCCTCGCGAGCGAAATAGAGAAAGAACCAAGCTAAACCGACGGCGATAAACGCGAGGATAGCGATCGGTCGTGTGATTAGGGTTAGAGTTAGGAGAATCGAGAGAATGATGATGTAGTTGATGCGGAAATGAGTCAAGTTCTGAGTCAATCGAGTCGTGGCGTCTGCGACGGAGGACGGGAAGCTGAAGGCGGAGAGATCTAGAAACTCGCCCCACGGACGAGCCGCGCTTGTTAGCGACTGAGCCGTCTCCTTGAATCCGGAGATCACTTGATTCGCCATTGTCGATTTCTTCGCTCTCTCTCTCTCTCAGGATTCTACTAACCCTAGAATCGATAATGACTGTTTAAGAGAAGACTTTAAACAGAAATGGGCCTAATATATATTACTAAAAGCCCATTAAGCTTCTTTTTCTTTCAACAAAGCCCATTTAGATTTATCCTTTATTCCTAAATTTATGAGTAATTATAATTTTAAATTTAAAATTGTTTAACTCAAATTAAATTTTTGTTCTATAAAGTTATAATTTCTTTTCAATTTTATATAACATCATAGTCTCACAATATGGCATAACCTGGTTTAAAATTATTTTAAGAACTGAATTAATCTAAGGAAAACAAAAATAAATGAAATCCAAAATGATTTGATTATAAGTTTTGGGCTCTAGTAACATAATAATGAAAATGCAAGAAGCTAAAGTTTGAGAAAGTACATAGTTTTGATCACAAAGCATGAAGAAACATACTTAGTAAAAGCAAAGACCATATAAGATTGAACCAAGTAAAAAGATCTTCTTCACTTGAGAGGGATGAATCTGGAGGAGTGAGTAGCACCAACACCAGGCCTACCGTGCTTAACCGGCTTATATGAGATAGAGAACTCAGCAAGGTAGTGACCAATCATCTCGGGCTTGATCTCGACTTGGTTAAAAGTCTTTCCGTTGTACACTCCAATGATGCTACCGATCATCTCGGGGACAATGATCATGTTCCTTAAGTGAGTTCTCACTGGTTCTGGCTTCTCGCCTTGTGGTGCCTCCCTTTTCTGGTTATACACAAAACAAAACAAAACAAACTTTGTAATCAGACACTTCGCTAGAATTAAGAAACACAACATAAAGTGTTATGAGAGCTAACAAAGTAAAAGCTGATGAATGTTTTGATGAAATGCAGGATCTAAAACTCATAAGTAGAGAGATAAACAAAAGTTATAGCCATTGGAGTTGATGTAGAATCTAATCATACTTACACTCACAACATAAAGGAAAAATCTCATCACACAACAAGGGGCAAGCTTATGAATTTCACAAAGACAGTTTCTTCCTTCTCTAAGAGAGAAAATCTTTAGCTAAACTAAGATTCACAGTGGCAATACTCTAGCATTACACTACAGAATCTGAACAGTATCAATGTTACAAACAAGATAAAGAAACCCAACAATCACATGAACAATACATTACAGAATTGGCATATCAGAATCTGAATCTAGCTAAAAGACACAAACCCAGATTCACTAAGCTATGCAAAGATTCAACCTTGCTTTAGAAAATGGTGAAGAGAAGAAGTAATTTACCGCTTTACGAAGCTTCTTGATCAAAGCCATTGGCTTCCTCGTCAAACCTCTAGAGAATCTAAAACCATTTTCAAACATACATCAAAGTCACAGAACCTAAAAGTAAATCTCCTCTAGGGTTTTGACAATAACATTCCTTTTACCTTCTTCGAATACGAGCAGGGAAGAGCTTAACGAGATCATCAGTAGACATATCAAGAAGAGCATCGAGATCTACTCCTCTGAAAGCAAACTTCTTAAACGTTCTCTTCTTTGGAACTCCAGCTGCAGCAACCTCTGGTTCAACATCCGCCTACAGATTCACAAAATCAATAGTTTTATCAAAATCAAGATACTTAGAGAAGAAGATTCAGAAATTGAGGTCAAGGAACTCACCATGATTGAATCTCTGCGAAGTTTAAAAACCCTAAACGCCTAAAGCTTGAAAACCTCTTGAGTTCTTTGAAAATGATAAGTAGAAGAAAACTTCGTGCGGCTAAAAATTTAATATATAGTAGAGACACTGGGGAGCCCTAGAATAAAACCTCTTATTTGTTGTTTAGAGTCCTGTAGTTTTTCTTGTTTTTGATTTCATCCTCTAACTTTGATTTAATTTAATTTAGCCCAAATGTATTAAAAATCAAGGATTTTAATTCAAGCTTCGGATTATAGTTTTCACATTTTTATTATGCTTTTCACTAAATAGTAACATTATGATTTCTAGCTCTAATTTTTTAGCTATTAACATTTTAATAACAAAAACTATTTAGTTATTAGTCATTTTTATCAAACTAACATTAAATAATGTTTGGGATAAATTTTTTAAAATTTACTAAATGATCGAGTGACTTGTATGTTAATATTAGTATACCAAATATATTAACAATTAAATCGATTTTTTTTTGTTAACCAAAGAAGTCGAATTGTGCTAATTGTCTAAGCAACGATCTATTATCTTTAATATATCTTAAGTGTTTGATATCATGTATGTTGTAAATATCTAAATTCTAAGAAGAAAAAAGACTATAAATTTCTCAAAATGAAGATAATGTTGATACATGTGTTCTAAAATATTTTTAAAAGCACCACCAAGCACCTTACAGAAAAACAAAAGACCAATTCCGAAAGATAACAGTTTCTAAAGGGTTAGTTCACAAATATCATCAAATTTTCTGTTGGGCCTTCTCGATTTTCTTGATAGCATCACTAAGTTCTTTCTGGATCTTGGGCCTAGATGTGACTAAAACGACATCGTTCCAAACCGAACCGGGCTTGCATAATTGACTCGGATCCGGGTATAGCTCGTAAACCGATTCTGCATCCGGGTTAAGATTGCTGACCCGTTTAAGACAATCGATATCCTCTGGATCAACCAGAAGCTTACTGTCTCCGTCTTTCCACGCTATAAGCTACACAAACCAACCAATTAGGAAAATACACGTGTCAGTATTATCCAAAACGACATCGTTAGTAATGGCATTGACTTTGACTTTGTTTTACCTTAGGAGGACCACCACCAACACCATTTGAGCAATAAAGTCTAGCATTATCAACAAGCTCACAATACTTTGGGAATGCATTAGCAAATCTCTTGTGTGATTGTAATTGAGATTTCACTCTCACTGCTCTCTTCACCATTAGAGCTCTCCTGTAAAATTACGCGTAAAAAACCGAAAATATTGGTTATAAATAGTATGGTAACAATAGCTAATAGTATAGTAACTAACGAAATGTTGGTCTAATAGTAAAAGTCTCTCTATTAAAGGAGGAGATCACGTATTCGAGGGGCTGGCTCGTTTAATCGAATATCTTGGATCCATCGAATATAAACTCAATCGGAAACAATAAAATTACCGTATGCCTCTTGCGACAGCGAGATAAGCGTCACAAACCACGCCGACTAGTTCGATTCTGTAAGGTTTCAAGCTTTGTTGTTTTCCGTTTTGTTTCGCTTCTTTGTCTTCTTTCCAATATTCTTCGATTATTGTTCCATCTTTGGACTCCTTGTAGCCTACGCCCATTCGATATTTCTGCTTGTGGACGTTCCTCGCCATCTTGATCATTTGTTCCACGAATGGCTCCCATGATAATGTTCCATCCATTATCACATCGCGCCCTTCGTTCAATGCTGTTACTAGTAAGGATGATGCAGCATCGGTCGATGATTGATGAACCTAAAATATAAACATATGTTAGCATAAATATAACAAGAAATGTATGTAACACATTGAAATAAAGGCATTTTTTTGCTAGAAATAGTTAAAATTGTGTTATTATTTGATATGCAAATGCAAAATATAAACGATCAAGGTTTCAATCGATAATCAACTTACTAATTCAGCAGTTTGAAGCATATCATCATGGTGACCTCTAGAATTAAGAGCTTTATAAATAACATCCGTTTCCTTAAACGCATCCGCCTCTATAACCACCGCGTCTGCCCCTGCGTCTGACCAAAACGGCCTACAAAATATGTAATTTTTGTTAATTAAAATTGGTTTAGTTGTAGTTATGTATTAAAACATATAATTCGAAGTGTATATATATTTTTTTGGTCAAAATAATTCGAAGTGTATATATATATTAATTTGAATGTTTTACTCTTGAAGGATATCTTTAAGGACGGTGCTCTTTCCAACGCCCATTCCCCCGCCCATAAGAAGAAGGACGGGGCTGCGTTTGCTGTGAGCCACGGGAGACATTACCTCCGTACAATGTGGCTCACTGCTTCCACCAACTTTGATGGCTTTCATCTCTTCTACTAATGTTGAAAATACTCTTGTCACCTTCAAGTCTTTTGTCACCCTCTCGAATCTTAGTTTCCTACATTATTTAACAAACCATATTTTATTTTCAAAAGAACAAAATTTAAAAAAAAATCAGGCGTAGTATATTAAAGTTTGTTGAAATGATCATCTTGATGATAATAATATATCAAAAAGTATTAAGTTGGAATAATTAGAACAATAATGAAATTGTACCTAACACTATAAGAAAACGATGATTATGTAATATTTATATGTTTTATTATATATGCATATACAAATTAATGTACATGTAAATAATAAATATATAGTTGATAATTAAATTTAATCATATAGAATTAAAGAATTTGAAACTAGCAATCACCTTGTCGCTGCCATCACGAAATCTTTAAGCTTTGGTACTTTCTGATCCGACTTATCGCTCAAAACCTATCATTTATATATTTTAGGATATTAAAGGTCATTTTCTTTTGGTTTAAAGAGTGAAAAAAAAGTTTAATAAATATATTATAAGATAAGGCTTTATACTTTGACATAATCAAATTACTTTTGTTGAAAGAAACTAATAATATATTACGAATTGAAAGATTCAAAATACAACCTTATATTATAATACTTGGTCAATGGTCAATATCTAATACATAAAATGAATAACCTAATTAAAATAAGAACCATGTACTATTTCAATAATATAAGACCAACTTAGAGGAGGTCAAAATCAATTAATTAGATTGCTTATATTATAGTTAAGAAAAAATATATAGTTATTATATATGCATATCTCACATTACGTAGTTGAACTAATATATAAAATACAACCATAGAATGAATTATGCAAAAAATTATTGAAGTAAAAGAAGAAAAAAAAACTAAGTACCTGAGAGATGATGTTGGAAGATTGGTTCCAATTGAAAGCAAAATAAGTGAGAATGCATCTCTCAAGCTCTTCAAGGAGATGAACATAGAGAGAATCAGCCTCAGCTTCATTAACCAAATACTCATACAAATTCTCATCATATCCTTTTGTTTTCATCAAATATGCATTTGCCAATTTGCATAGTTGTGAGCATTCATTTGGATCCTTAAATCCTAGCTGCCTTGCTGCATTTTTACATGTACGTTAATGTTGGAATCTCACATCGGAAATTTAAAAAGACCAATAATAATAGACAATAGATATGAGTCAGTCTACTCGTTGTTACTTAGCTTTGAACTAGAAACCAATGAAACTTAATGTTGTATTAGAGTCTCGTTTATTAACCAAGTAAGGTCTAAAAAGGGTTTATTATCGGTATTGAAGTGAAGTGGGATCCGAAATGAGCCAAAAAGAGCTATCATTTTAGTTCTAAGTAGACATAAATTTTGCAATCATTATTGTAGGGAGGAAAGCAAATGCAAACATAAAATAGTGAAATTTTAGAAAGGTCTCATTCACATCTTTTGTGAAAGGTCTTTGTGGCATTTACTAAGAAGAGGTAGTACATGTCCTAGTCTATTTTAAAGTCTCCATCTTATCAAGACTTTATGCATATAAACTATTTGCATATTATCACCAAAACATTTTAAGATTTTTGCATGTAAGTGTTACTTTTGTATAAGATTTTCAAAGCAAGCCCTTACCATTTGTGTGGTATTGTTACATTATTACTTATCACCATGGAACAAGAATTTGGAAGAACCTCAAGAACGAATCTTTTCAAAAACATAATCTTAATCCCTCTTCCCAAAAAATTCAATCTATTTTTCTATTATTAAAATATTTTACTCAATATTAATTCTTTTCCTTTCTTTTTACTCCTAACTATTAGCTATTGTTTTGTGTTAGTTTGTTAAATGTTAGCAAAAGTTTGCAAGCAAAGATGATTCTTGAGATGTATTGAAGATGTAAGTATGTTACTTACCAACATAGTGAGAGAATCTCTCAATGTTTTGTCTTCGACCCGAATCTTTCTCTATCAAAGGGATGATAATATCATCTTTATCCCCCATGGAATCACCTTTATAACTTTTCCGGCGACGAAGGAGTAATACTCCGGCGAAAGCAGAGGCGGCAGTGGCGGTGGCTACAACACCAAGAGAAGCAAGATTGGTGGTATCAAGTGATTTACATCCACCATTAGAGACATCTCTTGTTCCTTGTATAGCAAATAGATCAACTAACTCAATAATAGAGAGAAAAACAAAAGAAGAATAATATTATTTGTTTAGTAAGTAAAAGGAGAGAGGAAGAGCATTACCTAAATCTTTAACCATTCTTGAAATTGAAATATCTAAAAATATTTTGTTTTTTTTTAGGAAGAATAAGATTGAGACTATGAGGGAAAGCACTAACTCAACATACCATTAACCTCTCTCTACTTATGTATGTATTTGACTTTGCAAATTGTGGGGTTTGTATGCTTATTATATAGTACGACACTATAATAAATAATACTATAATACTATAGAGATCATGCGTGATGTAATGCCATTTTTCTTAATACCGTGTTTTATAGAAAGTATTATTAATTTACTATTAGAAAAGTTGATTTATGTGGGTTTTTCTTATCATCTAAATTATTACTATCGCTATTAGAACATCCCAACGGAGGATATTACAAGGTTCTTAGCATGGATTCTTAAGAAATATATTAATAAAAAATTAGTAATAATTAAGAAGTGGTGTTAAAAACATCGTAATTAAAAATCCAAGTTTATGGGTTGCTTGCACTGTACGCGGATCTCACTTCCACGTGACGACTCACGATTGGTGCATTTTTTTTGTTTTTTAAAATCTGACACAAAAAAATATATATATATAAAAATAAAATTAAGAACCTCTTTAAGGAGTTCACCTTTGCACATGCTCTTAAAGAACTAAGATTTTATTACGTGGGTTTAAATCTATCTTTCATAACTAAGATTTGAATATTTTTTATAATATTCATATATAAGTAAGTAACTTTTCTTCGAATGAAAATATGTTTTCAAATTATAACTTTCTTATGCTCTATTTCTATAAATAGAAATAAATACGTTATTTCTAATGAAATAACATAGTTGTTTTTTTATAGCAATGTAAAAATATAAATATATACGTGGAGGCTAAATATCATCTTTTTAACTTAGGCAAATATTTTTGGACCACGTACGTGTAACTTTTTTTTTAGTGCGTGTAACTTTTTTTTCCTTTTAGTTGATTCTATTGTTTTTCATCTATAACTTTAACTTTAAACCAAACTCTTGTAAGGTCAAAGCCAAAAATGGATAGAAAAAGACCAAACTCGTGTTAAACAAACAATAAAACACCTTGTGCGCTAATAAAACCATGTGGGTTAGTTAAAAATGACTTAACTAATTTGGTGAGAAGGTTCTCGGAATTGATTAAAGGTGAACATTAAAGTCCATGCAAGCTCTCCAATTAGATAGGAACGAGGTTGCGAATCTCTTGATAAATCGATTCTAACAAAGAAAATTTTAAGCACTGGATGTTAAGTTTCATTAGATCGATTTTAAGACCTTTAGTGACGGATCTCTCGATGTATCTGTGTCATAACAAAGAAGATTCTAAGGACGGGATGTTAAGTTCGATGAGATCGACTTTAAAACCTTTGCTCTGAGTTTTATTTAGGGATTTTCAAGAGCTCACCACAATTAACACTTTAACGATATAACCATTAACCCTACACAAGGAATCCAGATCACAACGTATTGATTCGGTGGCGCTTAAACCCTACATACGGAGCGTATTGGCACATCCGGTGGCACTTTAACAGTGAATTACTAAAATAACACTAATGTTTTTTAACTATAAAAAGAGAATAATTATATATTTTTTAAAAAGAAATTTACATGAACATTTTAGGGCAAAAGTATATCTATATTAATGCAAAAACTATATTAAAATAAAAAGAAATTCATCTGAAACGTAGAGGAGAAGATCTTTACACAAAATGTATTTTTTTTTTCATGATTTCTCTTTTTTTTATAGCAAAAAAAATATAGAAAAACATTACAAATCCCAATTCAGACAAGACAAGCCTCTCGTCTCTCAGTGTCCATTGGATGGCCTGAACTCAGTGTAGCCATTAACACCAGACGCAAAACTCTGATTCGAAGAGTCCAAACCAAAGTAAGTTTGATGATGATAAGATGTTGCATCATTGTTGTTCCTCATAGCTAGTAAAGACAAGTCCATATTTGCCATTTGCCACTGACTCGGCGGCTGCGGCGTCAAACCATCGGCTGCATATGGTCCTCCTCCTCCTCCTCCGGCAGAGACGCGTGGCATGTAATGGAACCTTTCTTCTCCGAAACTCCTGGACCTGCCATTAGATAATAACTCACCTGAGAGACCACCTCCTAAGTCACCACCATGATATGAGTATTGTTGGTTGTTGAATAGTTGTGGATGCTGTGAATTGAATATGCTTCCATTGAACATCATGTTGTTGCATTGTTCGTCTTCGAGCAGATCATTGATGATGTCGAGGTGAGGGAACTCGTCGGTCATCAAGCTTTGTGTTTGTCGTTGGGTTGCGGTATGAGTGTCGTTGTGGTTCAGAGATCTGTTGCTGCTTGTAACGACGGGTGTGTAAGGGTTGTTCATGCCGATGTTTACAGTATTTGAGCTCCTACCTGTCCACAAGAGCCCGTTGTCTTGACTGAAAGGGAAGCTTGACTGATAAGATGATGTCGGTGTTTGCGAGCAAGATGGTGATGGCAGTGTAGTTGGGACAACTCCATGAGAGATTGGGTGGTGGTTGAAGCCAGATGAAGAACCGTGAAGGTTACCGACTATGGCGTGTTTATAGGATTGAGGAATGTAAGTCTGTTGGTTGTGTTGGGATGGATCAGGACCTAGACGACCAGCTGAGCTAACTGAACGGGGAAGGGATGTTGTTGACTGAACCGAGGAGGACACGATGATAGGAGTAGCAAAAGACTGCGTCGCATGGATTATTGGAGCACTAGAAGGCCTTGATATAGATGTCGTTGTTGTTGTTGCTGCTGGTTGTTTCGGCGTAGAGACCTTTTGCATATCACCTTTGAGACCAACGGTTCGCGACTGGATATCTAAAGATGGCTGCGCTACTGAACTTGATGAAGGTGATCCAGTTGCTGACATTACTTTCCTGTTTGGAATAGCGTCTGCGTTTGAGACACTCTTTTTCTCCGGTTTTGTCTGAGTTAACGATGAAGGATTTTTGGCGACACTTCTGGGAGAAGAAAGTACAGCAGCGCTTTTCTCTTTAGGTCGGTCCATGTCAACCGGGTTCACAGAGGTTTGAGACTTGTTCCGTTCCTGCAAAATGAATTCGGAAAACAAAAAGCTAACTGCATAATCTGGAAATGCTTGCATGAAACCAATAGTTTAATCAACGATCTTTTAGTTTCCAACATTTGAAACATGAGTGACCAACCTGCCCAGCGGGACTACGATTCCAAGAACTCTCAGGCTCCTGGATGTGGGAGACAACAATCCAATCAGATTCACCAAGGTTGCTTGTCTCGGGAGAATAACTCTGGCTCTTTTGGTCTGTTCCAAGAGCTGAAGGTTGATCTTCTGTTTCACTGGCTAAACTGCGAGCATCAGATGTCACTTTTACTTGATGGTTATTTCCTCTGCAAATCACAAGGTGTCCTATCATCAGGACTCGGAACAGAGAAAAAGAAGCAAAGGGGAAGCCGAAAGCAAACTTACTTGTTCGGTGACTTATGGTTTTGGAAATTCGAGGCATTTCCTTTGTAGGACCCATTGGTAACCCCCGACCGGATAGAATCATTTGAACAAGTTGAAGAAGTATCATCCATAGTGGACTGACTCTTTCTTTCTGCAATTCCATTTGGTGTAGATATGGAAATGCCTCTTCCTGTGCTGGTCCCTCCTGATCGCCGAGGACTATTTTCCAAGGCATCAGTATCCCAATGAACAGAGCTACTGTCCCTATCTTCTAAATCAGGCTGGAGAATGTCGACTGAATCATCCACAGAATCAGATAAGTCAGGCACATCTCCTAGAGTATCAGGCTTTTCAGCTGAGGATTGTGCTTTCTCTGTGACAGAATCTTTTTCTTCCTCATCATGTTGGCGCTCCTCGAGATCCTTGTCATGTGTAGCAGAACTCAGCTTTTCTTCCTTCCTTTTGTCCTTGCCTTTATTTTTGTTTCGTTTCTGTTTCGCCTATGAAATTCCAATAACCAAATAACTTCCCATCAGCATCCATCAAGTTGTATAGGACAAGAAGAAGTAACCAAATTAGTTTTTGGAAAAGCAGAAGAAGTATCACACCTGTTTCTTCTTAGATTTCTTCTCTCTCTCTGCTGCTCCTCTTTTGGCCCTCTGTTCGGTTTCTGCCAACCACGCTTCCTCTTCCTCACGAATAAGTTCTTCCTGCCTTTTTAGCGCAATAGCTTCTTGATATGCAACCTCGATCTTGCTGCTGCATTGCTCGGAGAGATTGAATGAATTACGATACATAACCACGGCAAGGGAGAACATGGCATTGCTATAAAGAGACGTATTATTACCTGAAGATATGGGCAAGAACAAATATCTCTACAGTTCTCCTACCCAATTCAGTTAAACGCCTTTCATCACGCTCAATGGCCTTTTTGTTTCCCTCTTCTCCATCATTGCCATCCTAGATTTGCATCGAAGAACATTAAAAAAATCTCAATACAAGTAACTTTCTAATGGATAATGAAACAAGTCCTCGGCAATGGAAAAATATATACAACAAGCGATATAAATAAAAATAAAAGCAAATGCAGACACAATAAGAGAATGAAATTTCAGCCAAAAATATATATAAACCATGAAACTGACCTTTGTACGGTTTTGGTTTTGAGGACCTTTCTCGTCTTTTGGAGGCAATGGCTCTAGAGCAGCTCGCTCTAGGAGCAACAGCACATCATCAACTAATACGAACATATCTTTGTCCACACTGACAATCGGAGCTGGCAATTCCTTGGTATCTAACAGCCTTGGCCTTGCTTTCTTGTTCTTAGTTTGGCCTTCAAGAGCCTTCAATCCGCTATACAAGGAATCCATCACCAAAGTGGATGTAACTTCCTTCTCTATGAAAAACTGTTTTACAATTCCTTTTAGGATCACATCCATTTTCTCTCTCGACATCCGGCGCCTGGAGTTTTGGTCCATCCCTAACCAGAAAACGCCGAAGCTGCAATGAAGAATCATAATCCATTCCTTTTTAGGCACAATTTGCTCAACTTTGAGAGAGAAATATAATGCAGGAGATATAAAAGTAAGGCGACAGTGCTATACTAGATTGAGGAAATTCTGGCCCAACAAGTGTGTGAACTAAGAAATTTTTTCTGACATCCTCTTTTAGGGATTTTCCGTTTCAGCATCTCAAGTTCCTCAGCTAGCAAGACTTGTAAATCAGAGAGAGTGGAGAGCCACAATCACCAAATAAAATTTTAAATTTGAAACCAAAGAGAATTTCTATTGGCCTCCAATTGCATGGTGGAAAACAAGACACTCTATCATAGCACTATGTATTTCAGGAATCTGGAAGAATCCAGGGTACAAGTTGCAATGTGAAATACCTTGTCCATCTTGCCTTGTCCTCTATCAACCTCCCAAGCTTGCTTCTTTTGTCTTCAACAAAGCGTCGGCAATGTTGCTCTACATTAGACAAATACACCCTAACAAGTTCTCTTCTATACTCACAATCAAGACAGCGAAAAGGTCGGTCCACCCTCTCTCTGCAAGAACCAATTATGGGATATTATGCACAATTAGTAAAACCGGAGAAAAAAAGAATACAATCTCATCACATCTACTGTAAGTGAATGGTAGCATGGAAAAGTAGACAGTGTAGTAACTTATATTACAGAGTCGATCTTGTATTACCTGATAACTTGAACTTGCGCCTTAATAGTCAGAGAGTCGTTTTCATTTATGAACCCATCATGTAACTTGGGTAACTCCATAAACTTTTTCCATCCCCAATCATGCTCTTTCTTCCAAAACCGGTGCAGCGTATCTGCAAGAGGTGAGTTCAGTTGTCTGCATATTCAAATGGTTGCAAGCAAACTAGACAAAAAAAAGTCACCTGAAAACTTCGATTTCTTTGGATCTGTGTTCATCACAGCTATAGTAAACTGAGCAAAATGACTCCAGCCTATCTCCAAGATGACCAAAGAACTTAAGTGACCAGGTCTCCAGAGAGATAAAGGAGACCATGCAGACCAGTGGACAAAAATACTAACCTGGAAGAAGTTTATCGTAGTTTGCAACACAGAGAAACAAGGAGAGATGATTGCAAACATCACATCCATGTGGATAAATTAATATGTACCTGGTACAATGTCGGTAAAAGTAACAAAAACAAAGCCTTAATACCCAAATCCCAAATTTTAATGCGACACAAAATACACGGATGAGAAAGATAGTAAACATATGTCATGTACCATTTGTAGCCGCCAGCATCAAAAGGACTGCTACGTAGCTCTCTTTTGTTGATTTCTGAAAATTTCTCAATCGTCCATACATGTTTTCCAAATAATTCAGAAGGTTTGAGGCCTAGGAAAAATAATAAATTTCACGTTAAACAGCTAAACATAGGAACAATACTCATGAGATTTTGTTTCATGAAAAGTCCAGCTGCAAAACCCCATACCATAATCATCATCCTCATCGGTGTCCCAGTAAGGGGGCGACGTTGATGGTGTCCCATTTTCCACTTGAGCAGAAGACCGCCACTCAGAGAGTGCTTCTTCTGATTGACTATGTTGTCCATTAGAACTCTCCTCCACTGATCTTCCCACTCCAGAATCTTCATTAACAGTCTCTGCCATTCCCCAGGATGAATTTTTTCGTCAAAAAAGTTTCCTCCCCTTCAACAATCAAGATAGATCAAATAAAATCAGATCATGAATCCTATAACTCCCGCAATTCTATCTACTTCGAAAACAATATCCCGAGCCATCGTCTAACGAATAAGACTAACTTCAAAATAAGCAATCGATTAACTCCCAGAAATGGACAAAGAACAATCAAGATAACACATAATCTTCAACTACAAAACAATCATCTACCTTCATAAACTCTTACCAAAAACCTATATTAAGATCATATTAAAACAACCTGGATCTCTTAAACTATATTCAAATTCAATTTCATCGAATCCACAATTCATTTCTAGATTTTCTCCGCCAACGAAATGAATCCATAGATTAAATCGAAACCCTTAAAACCCACATCAGATCATCCATGAGTAGTAAACCCTAATTTTCAATCCTCAAAAAAAAAAAAAATCATCCGAAAAAAATCAAGATGGTGACCAATTTTTTTTCCCCATTTCTATCAACTACAATCTCCACAGAAACCTCCACAATTAGATGAAAAATCATCAGAAACCTAATAAAAACCCAGAAGAAATCAACGATCGGAGAATCGAAATTAAGAACTGTTATCGGAACCAAATCCTCGCGAAATCCGAAGAACGAGGAGAGGGAGATATTGAAAAGCTTTAAAGATAATCGTTGTAGATCGAAGCGAACCTGTGATGGTGGAAGAAAAGAGCAAAGAAGAAGCTTATTCGTTGAATGTGTTAATGGCAGCTCGTAGAGATTCGAGAGAGAAGGGGAAAAAAAAACGACGGAAGAAAGAAAGAGAGATAAATAGAGAGGTCGCACGAAACAGCTCAAGGAAAAAAAAAAACCCAGAGAAAAAAAAAATGATTAAAAGTAATTAAAAAAAACAAAACAAAAGTTAATTAATAATTCTTTTAATTATTTTGATTTTTGATTCATCTTTTTATTTACAATTGAATTTTCTTTCTTATTACATTTTTAAAAATCTTCATTCCAAAAATGTTTTCATTATTTGATAAATTTATCATTAACTTCCCTAAGTAAAAAATCAAATTTGCTACATTTTTATTTTATTACATCATTAGAACCATATGGGATAGGTTAAACCTAATTAATTTTAAGGGTTATACAATCAAACGACATCGTTTTCGTTCTCTAAATATCTTAAATTCTGTTAGCCCCTGTCATTTTCACAAATTTTTATATTAGACCCTTATGTCTCTTCTACAATACATTACCCCCCCCCCTCCCTATTCAAGTATATTGAGGTTAAAATGATTTCAAATTAAAAAGGCAAAAAGCACCAGTGGTCTAGTGGTAGAATAGTACCCTGCCACGGTACAGACCCGGGTTCGATTCCCGGCTGGTGCATCAGATTTTTTTAATTTTGGTTTAGTAATGGTACGCATTCGTCCCACCATACATGTTCGTTCTGGTTTAGTAATGGTACGCATTCGTCCCACGACACATATTCGTTCTGTTCTCACCTTTATCACAGTTTCCTCGCAAATGCATGCAATTTTAGGGGAATATTGCCGACAAATAGTACGATTCCAAATTTTTAAATGAGGTCTAAGACTAAATCCAAAACTATGTTCGTCTAGTCAAGCAATAACAACTTAGTTTCTAGCAAAAAATTAATTCAAGATTGATGAGTTTCACACCTTCTCTCAAACCAATTCTTACCACCATGTTACATTGCTTGCTTTGCATGCATCATTTTGGGACTTAAGCTAATACATTTGCAATACAAAGCAAATGTACATAATCATTTTTACTTCTATCTAAGTTAATATCATGTTTTAGTTAATGGTATTTATTTTATACTTATATCTAGTCTTAATTAATTTAGGAAAAATAGTATTTGCAAATATAGATTTTTTGGATTGGCTAGTTAATTATGATGGATTCTAGTTATACTTCATTTTTAAGATATAGTTTTTTTCTGCAGCAATGAATATTATATTTAGATTTAGCAACCAATTACAACCCTTCTTTTTCACCTAAATAGTTATATGATATCATATATGATCATAAATCCCTCACAAAAATGCTAATTAAAAAAAAATGTCGGTCATTATTCATATTCAAATATATATTTTCCCTTTAGCAAATCTATAAAATTTAAAGTTACTAGATGAACTATATAAATCTTTTAGTGAAATTGAAAAAAAAATGTTTGTAAATAAATTTCCCAGGTTCCATTCATAAGGATCCCGAATAAGCCATATATATGCTTACACTAATATTATACTTTTTAATCTAATCTGATTTTATTTATCAAAATATGATAATTTTCAATGTTACAAAGATTGATTAATCATGCATCAAAACAAAACCATATAACATCAGTAAGTTTACAATTCATGATTATAACGAAATAACATCCAACCCATTATATATATTTCGTGCATAAAGATTATACACGTTTTGAACAAAAAAGAAAAATATTATACATGTTATAATATATAAATAATATAGATATCAAAATAACATAACATTTTATCCATAATCCAAATGATCAACATATAACGCGAAGATATGGATATATACTATAGCCCTAAACATAAAGAAACCATATTAATTTGGCCATGCAAACGGCTGATTTGACGACGGCGCCGGCTGATAGTAAAACGGCGCCGCCGGGTGCTGCCACTTCTTGAAAACCGGCGGCTTATCCGACCGTTGCTCCTCCCTCTTTATTACAACTGCCGGTGGCTTAGGCGGCGGCGACTCGGTAGGTGAAAGAAGAGGAATAGGCACTTTATAGTTCATTTCTAAAGGGTTTAGCTTAAGAGGCGGTGGGGCTCGCCGCTGCAGCCTACTCGACTTCCGGTTGCCACCGCCGGGGAAACTTCTCGCCGTGGACATCGCCGGAGTTTCTTGTTGTCTTTGTGTTTTATGTTTATATGTGTGAGGATGGAGTGTGTGTGTGTAATATATATAGAGAAGGCTAAAGAAAGGTGTGTTCAAGTGTTCTTGGCTTGTGTTTTAGTTAAACGGTCGAATCTCTTTATGCTTTATATTTTTTTCTCTATCTCTTTTCTTTTCTAAGTGTTTTTTTCCTTTTGACTAGTGAATTAAAGTGATAAATTATAAGTTTGTTTGACCATATTCTTTTTTATGAAGACTATAAGTACTCTTTTTCCTCTATGCTTTTATATATTTACTATAAAAACAATTCTTTAGTGTTTTAAAATTTTGCCAAGAAAATAAAATATCCCACTAGCTAAGTTTTTTTTGATAAAAGGTTTCTATTGAAGTGCATAGAGTTACATATTTGTTGAAGCTTACGATATTTGTTGATAAACAAAATTATGTCCAAAAATATAGATTAACTAATAGAAAAATGATATAGTCACGTTTTTTCATAGCTAATCGTAATCAAAATATCGACTATAAACACGATTAGTACGAAATAAAAATAGCAATGTATCGTCACCAGATTAGTCGTGGCTATATTATTTTTTAAATAAAATTTGATTAACTAGGTCTTATATTTTTAGCATAAAAATTTGAATAACTATTAATCATAATTTTGGGGTGGTATATAGTATTTTTCAGTTAGTTTTGTAAGTTTGTATGGTTTTAAAAGAAAAGAATGATAAAGAGCAAAATATATAAACTTTAGACCAAAGAGATAATATAACTTTTTTCCTATACTAACTTTAGACTAACTCATTCCTTGATTAGCTATTTAATTTTGTGAGAGATTTTGTGTGCCACATATAATGCAAAGAATCATATTCTAGTTTAAAAGAAAAGGTAATATGTCTTTCAATAATTAATTATCTCTAGTTATAATTATAGCAAAAAATAATTAGCGGTTTAGATTCATTAGAATTAACCTTTATTCAAAAACCTCGAGTCAGATATGACAAACTTATTGATGTGATATGTTATTATATCACGCATATTACAAATTTAAAATTGTCCATTGGATTTTAAATAAAATAAAATAATATTTTTGAAACTTGCTCAAATATAAAGTATGAATATTTAGTTGTATTAAAGATTCTTATAAATACCACCTTTTATGTTTGATTAGAGATAACTAAATAAAAAGTAATCTGAAAAATTCTTAAATAGTTATATTGAGAATTGCTCTAGTAAAAGATATATGCATATGAAAAATTATAGGAGAAAGCTTAAAATGAATGAGCACAAAGGTGTCGTGATGGTAAGTCATTAAAGCCAACTCAAAGACGAAAAGAAATGGAATGGTTCACAGTTGTCGGTAAAAGAAGAAAGAATCGTGGTCGAGGACCTCAACACTAGCTCATCACAACGACGTTGGTGAGTGTTGGCTTTGTACTACGTTGTTGCTACCTTTGTGTTTATCCCTACTCTAATACTTGCATAGTTGTTTCTTTCCTTGTCTTTTAAGGTTTTTGTAACCTTATTTTTGTAAGTTTTCTAATATTTTAATAGAATGCTTATTATAAAAAAAATGTTTGATCAACGAAATGTTTATCTAATAGTAAAAGTATTTCTATTAAAAGAAGAAGTTTGTGTTGGAAGGAAGTGATTCGCCAAAAGCGAGTATTTTATTTGGTCTGATCCAACATTGAGGAGATTAGGACCATGAACCTCCTAGTTATAGAAAATGTTTTACCTCTCTTCCTTATTGTTATATTAGGGATGACATAATAACCAGAACCGAAAGAACAAAAAAAACTGTATCGAAATCAAAACGGAGTTAGAAAATAGCTGAATGATTCCAATTTTTGAAAACCTAAAAAATCAAAACTGAATTGGAACCGAAGGGATAACCAAAAAATTGAAAGTATATGAAAATACTTAAAAAATCCAAAAATATCCGAAATTAAATACAAAATATCTGAAAATATATAAAAATAACAAAAAAGAAAATCAAAATATTCGAACACTAATACTCGAGTAGTTACTTAATTCTAACGGAACTGAACTAGAACCGAACCAAAATATTTTAGGAACCGAATGATTCCAATTTTTGAAAACCTAAAAATATCGAAAATCTAAAGAATCCGGATAATCGAACGTCCATACCTACTTACATATACAAGTGTTGTTACCAAAAATGAAAAACATGCTAACATCAGCTACCGTCACACCAACAAAAACGGACATACATCACCAACGATCATTGTAGGTCACACACACTAAAAGATAACCACATTTTTCAAACCACCATTGTCTTTTTCTCAATCTTCTCTTCTTCATCTCATAAGAAAATGTATATTTTAAGATAAAACTTTGTTTGTGTTGTAGTTATCTTCTACGTGTATAAATAAAGAACTATCGTCTATATCAACCACAAGAACCAAAAGAAGAAACCCATTTTATCTTTAAGATCTTGAAACCAAAGTTCAAGAACACACAAAGAAAATCAAATGGAGACTAAAGAACTTGATGTATACAGTGAGCGTAAAGCTTTTGATGAGACTAAAGCTGGTGTTAAAGGTCTCGTTGATGCTCACATCAATGAAGTTCCTCGTATCTTTCACCTCCCTCAAGGTACCTTAGGCGCCAAGAAACCTTCCTCTGTTTCTTCTTTGGATTTCGAAATCCCTATCATCGACTTTACAGCGCCGCGTGAAGCTGTTGTTGAGAAGATCAAAGACGCTGCGGAGAATTGGGGATTTTTCCAAGTGATCAATCATGGTGTTCCTTTAAGTGTTCTTGAAGAGATTCAAGAAGGAGTTCGTAGGTTTTTTGAACAAGATCTTGAAGTTAAGAAATCTTATTTCTCACGTGATGTCACCAAGAAGTTTCTCTACAATAGTAATTTCGATCTCTACAGTTCTTCTTCTTCATGTGTTAATTGGAGAGACACCTTCGCTTGTTATATGGCTCCTGATCCTCCAAACCCTACGGATCTCCCAGTAGCTTGCAGGTAAAGTAACCTTTTTGTTTTAATGTTTAGAAACCTTGAGTGATTCTAACATCATATTGATTTAGGGATGCTATGATCGAATACGCGAAGCATGTGATGAACTTAGGTGATTTGCTCTTTGAACTCTTCTCAGAAGCTCTTGGTTTAAGCTCTGAGAAGCTAAAGAACATGAATTGCATGAAGGGTTTGCTTATGCTCTGCCATTATTACCCACCATGTCCACAACCTGACCTAACTTTAGGCACAAGTAAACATTCCGACAACTCCTTCCTCACCATTCTTCTTCAAGACCAAGTTGGTGGTCTTCAAATCCTTCATCAAGACCGTTGGATCGATGTTTCGCCTATTCCCGGGGCTCTAGTCATCAACATAGGAGATTTCTTACAGGCAAAAAATCTCATTGAATCCAAACTCAATATGTAGTACTCTTTGTTTGAGGTTCTAAGATATATTGTACCTTTTGATATGCAGCTAATAACCAATGACAAGTTCATTAGCGTGGAGCATAGGGTGCTTGCGAACAAAGATGGACCGAGGATCTCAGTCGCGAGCTTTTTCAGCACGAGTATGCTTCCGAATTCAACTGTTTATGGACCAATCAAAGAGCTTCTGTCCGAAGAAAACCCTCCAAAATACAGAGACTTCACTATACCAGAGTATACTAAAGGATACTTTGAGAAAGGTCTCAATGGAACATCGCATCTATCTAGCTTCAAGATATGATTATAAACATACTTAAGAGAGTGATCTAAATGCTATTTGTATGTTCTTTCGAATATGTTCTTGTACTTATCACTTCTTTGATCTACAAAGACTCCAATAATTGTATCAAAAAATGAATGTGTTTGTATAATATAATGAAATGTTTTAAATAAAATTCAACCATGGATGATATATTATTGAGAATTGATGAAATATTTGCTAATAGTTAGTGTGACAAATAAATAAATCAAAGAAGAGAAAAACAAATTACAATTTAGGGTTCCAAATAAAGAGGCAATATTGAAGAAGTTTTAGAAACTTTACTACTTTTCAAAGAGAAGAAACATCTCTTCATCACTCTGTTATTACCACCACTGTCTCCAGCCAAAGGGATCGGCTTGCTTTCGCGGCTAATCGCCTCTTCAACCGCTAGGTTCAGTTTGTGGTCTGCTGATGAATCCATTGAGATGGATCTTCTTATGGACTGAACTTCACCGAACTGATCAGCTACTTTGCTACGAGTATCGATACACTCATCGCCCATACTCATTATTTTGTGAAACTTTCTGCCTCTTTTTTGCATTGCACGATGGTTGACCTTTCGAGGTGAAGGACTGGTCGGCTGCAGGGTGTTTCCGGTCAATACCTCGCCCGAGGCAACGCTTTCTTGTCCAGCAAGAAAGCCTCTGTTTCTCGCGTTTTCTCCTTGATCACCATTACTGATCCCAAGCTCGATCACAACGCAATCATTATCGTCTCCTAATACAGATTCAGGCTCAGTTATCCGGCTCTCCGGGGAACTATTCTCCGGAGAAGAGATTAGGTCAAGATGGTAACTTGCTTCGCAAGAAATACTAGTTCGACAAAGGGGACAATTCGCATTGTCTTGAAGCCAAGTATCGATACAATCAATATGAAAAACATGGCAACAATTAGGTATAATCCTCAGCTTCTCGTCTTCTTGAAACTCGTTTAAACAAACAGAACATTCTTGTGAGTTCTTATTCTCATCTTCTTCTCCTGCAACAACGTCTCTCTTCTTGAATTTGAAGAGTGGAATAGCTCTAATGGCAGCTTCATCAAGACCTTGTTTTTGATCATGAGGAGTATAAACCATAAGAGGGTTTTGATCACTGCTTCTTCTTCGGCGACGGAAGATGTTCATTTGATCCCAATTAAGGCAACATTTGATCACAAAGACATAATAGGTTACGAGCAAGAACGCAACGGCTAAGATTCCGATCACTGCGACGGCGATGATGGGGACATTCACGGCGGAAGAGCCTTGTCGTAAGATAAAGGGTCTTGATGGCGGCGGCGGCGGCCACAACGGCGGTGGAAAGAAAGGATTATTGAAAGGGTTGCGACGGTTTGTTAAATCCATTTACTACAAAAAATGGAAATAATGAACTTAAGCATATACGAAAGTGCCTTTAGATCAAGTGGTTAAATGTCACCTCTGCAGTCACTCCACCAGAGTTCGACTTCATTAAGTCGCGTTGTCCATTATTTTGCTATAGATTTGTCGATCCAATTGTTGAAAAAAAAATTTTAGGATATAATCAAGAATGTTAAGTGTTTATGTGTGTGTATATAAACATATTTGAGTCTTTATATTTTCATGATGAAGAATGTTATGTGTTTGTGTGTGTGTATATAATTGTATTTGCGTGTGTAAAAGAATATAGTAGAGGAGAGGAAAAGGAAATGGTAGAGAAGAAAAAGATTTGAGTAATGAAATGAAATAAATAGTTGGTGAGACTTTTTGAGAGGTTTCTTACATGAATCAAATTATTTTTTGTAAGTTACTATATTTCTAAATATTTTATATTATCGATCCTTGTGACTCGTTTATAGTGTAAGTTATTTTCTATTAAAACATTTCTTAAAGAGAAAAAACAATAAGGAAAAACTTACTTATTTACAAGTGGATTACTCCTAACTTGATTTAACATTTTGATTTGGATATTTTTGGTTGTGAAAGTTTTGTTCCATTTAGAATACTAACTAGAAGATCTAATTTATATAATATACATTTTCCAAGAGAGATTTTTATTTTAGTCGCAAATTATAGTTTTATTCATGTCATAAATGAATAAATTGTTTTTTATTTGGGTTTAATGTGATGAATAAATTGTTACTATTGCATGCCATAATATAATTTGGCTCAATCTTAAATGGTCACTTTGTCATTTTCTTCTCTTTGATAACGAAATATAACACATAACAATTTAGGTATCGGGTTGATATCGAATAAATTTTTTGTTTGCTCAATATCATAAGCAAATTAGTTCAACAATCTCAAATTGAATTTGTTTGACTGTAATAACATAAATTATTGACTTTGACTTGACACGAGTCGTTCATAAGCATGTGCCACGTTGACCACTGAGTCAGAAAACAACGGTGAGATGAAACAGCAGCACGTGATGATTTGTCGGTCACGTGAACGAGTAAGCTCATCGACACGTGGCCAAGAAGAACTCGCATTTGACGTCTAAATTTTTCCTGCGTTGACCCTGTGTGGGTCATGAGTAAATTTGGGCTGGGCCATTACATTTTAAATTGAACTAAGAATTATAAATATCATTATATAAAATCTTAAAATTTTAAATTTTGCGTTTGGAAAATAACTACAAATTAAAATATTATGTTTAAGTGTTGAAAAATAATAATATTATAGTGTTGTAATCCAAAAATATGTAAATACATCAATATTGTAGTAAAATGTTTAAAAATTGTAAATTCATTATTTTATAATGTTAGTGATGAGGTGGTACTATTAATTTTTAGATTAATTTACATAAATACACTTAAAAGAAAAAGAAATTTTACATTTACATATGTCTTTTAATGGTTCTCAAATATACACCTCCTATTTGCACAAATAGGGTTTAGGGTTTAAGGTTTAGTGATTATGGTTTAGGGTTTAAAGTTTATGAATTATGGTTTAGGGTTTAACGTTTAGGGTTTCTTTTAGTTTAAGGGTATAATGGTCTTTTTCATTAAAAAGGGAGGTGTAAAAATAAAATTTTTTCAAGCAGGGGTATTTTTGAAAAACAGACAATACAAAGGTGTATTTTTGTAAGTCTCTCTAATTTTTATGCTATTAATTTGTTATCGCCTACTTGAAACTTTCTTATAATTTGATCAAATATTTTCCAAAAGAATTGAGCATAAATAAATAATTATTGTAGATTTTCGTAAATGAAATAAAGAATCGTATATTTTTTTTGATAACTCAGAGTAATCCCATATTAAATAGGTCTAATTTCTGAGAGAGAATCGTCCACGGGTAGGTTCGCTCTTCAGGTTTACAAATGGGTCGAACGTAAGGGTCCATACCTGTATGGTGTCCAGAAACAAATGTGTTGTAATTTTGCATAGGTCTAGACCAAATAGGTCTAGATTCATCTATGAGAGAGAATCGTCCACGGGTGGGTCCGCTCTCCAAATTTGCAAATGGACCGAACGCAAGGGTCCATATCTGTATGGTGTCCAAAAACAAATGTATTGTTTTTTTTTTGATAACTCAAGGTAATCCCAGACCAAATAGGTCTAGACTAATTTTTGAGAGAGAATCGTCCATAGGTAGGTTCGCTCTCCAAGTTTACAAATTGGCCAAATGGAATGATCCATATCTGTATGGTGATCAGAAACAAATGTGTTGTAATTTTGCCTAACAAAAAGATCGAACTCGTAACATGAACCCGTCTTTTATATAAAAGCTTCATCTTGTTTATTTGGTTTCTTGTTCATTAGTTTTAAACATTTGCTTATAGTTTAGTCCTCCTTCCTGGATGTTACCGATTATAAGATAGATTCTCCTTAAAATAAATATGTTAGTATATTATATCATTCAATTACTTGGTTCATGCACGAGTTGTAATGGAGATGACAGAAGATATTCTGATTCCTCTATATCTTAGCCACACAATCTTTCTTTTTTTAGGAGTATTAATACAAAACAATGAACGTTAATTTCAATTTTTCATATATTTTGTTTCTCTTAATTACTGAATTACGATAGACTCATCTCACGATTAGTGCATGGGATATTGTAAATTTTAAAATTTCGTTGAATTTTGTTAAATATATTGTACTAGTATTTTAATTTTAAACATTGCTAATGTTTTTTTAATATTATTAAATACACTTTTTGGAAAAAAGAAAATGAACTAGTGCTTATTATATATAAGTGAATGATATTCATATTTAAAGTTAATGTTTTAATAATTATACAATGCAACAAATACGATATATAAGTCGTGGACCTATTCAAAGTCAAAGGCAAGTCAGATTTAAACGACTTATAATAATCAAATGTTTTTTTTTTTGTAAATATAATAATCAATAATCAAATGTTGTGTTTTTATAATTCAATGAAAGTGAAAGGAATTAACTCAGATATAAATCTGCTATGCAGACAAAGAAAAAAGAAGATTTCGAATATGTACGGACACACTGATAGTTCGAATCCACGACTAGGAGCAGCAGCCAAAAAGGGCTAATTAATGATTTCTACAACAAATATTTTAAAGCAAAAGAAAAATTCTAGAAGAAATATATATTTTGACTATGATCATAAATTCATTATCATTGAGATACATTGGAGATATCTTTCTTTTTAAATTTACTTAATGTTAATTGTGTATATATATATATATATATATATATATATATATATATTTGATCATCTCTATAAACAAGATCGACTATGAAGTATGTCGGATGAAACATTCGTTTCAGTTACAAAAATTTTTTGAATTAACGTGCATATATCAACTGATCCTCATATCGGAAAAAATTATATACAAAAAGAATTCGGCCTTCAAAATCATGAAAGTTTATAGCTCAAAAATATCAAGGTCGGCTCTGGCCATAAGTTGGTTAATGTCACAATAAAAGTTAGTACATAATCTTACTCTCTCTGTTTCATATAAGTGATGTTTAAGGTTATTGCACAACATTTACATATTCACTAACTTTTGTTTAATTTACTTATTTTTCCATACTTTTGTTTAATTTACTTATTTTTCCATTAAAAAACATTAACTACAACTAATTCAACCAATAGAAAAAATCAAACTGCAAAATACTAATAGTCACAAATATCAAATAACATTAATTTTTTGCATCAAAATTTTTTTTAATAATATTGAAAAGACATCATTTATATCGAAACGAACAAATCACCCTAAAATATTAGGAGTAGTTTTTTTTATGAAGATTGTGCAGGTTGTAATGTACATTGTAGTAGAAGATTTAAGTCATATGTTCTTAGTTATCTTTGGACTTAAAAATTCTTAGGACAAATCCAATGTATTAACACGTTTTTTAAACTTTTGATTAATCCATATTCGTAAACGTAAATATACTTCAAAAGATTATAATCGATGGGGAAAAAAATATAAAAGTCTTGTCAATAGTCAATCTTTAGACTCTAGTCACCATGCAACGTATTAAGTTACGTCGAATTGCAAAAAAAAAAAAAAGTATATATGGATTCAACTTTATACAAATAAAAATTTGTTTGCCGAAAAAAAAAATACAAATAAAAATTTGTTTTGATATACTTAAAAGAGTATTTATTGGTTCAACAAAAACTTCTGAAGTCGGTTCTTAGAGTCAACCCACGTGGG
The DNA here is from genome assembly GCA_900406275.1 of Anastatica hierochuntica. Classification (NCBI taxonomy): domain Eukaryota; kingdom Viridiplantae; phylum Streptophyta; class Magnoliopsida; order Brassicales; family Brassicaceae; genus Anastatica; species Anastatica hierochuntica. The sequence goes on along the minus strand of OVAN01000122.1, from coordinate 54,914 downwards.
CTTAACCGAAGTCAACCATATTCCGATGGGACCCTCCGATCAACTCTGTTTTTTTTCTTTATTCACTTGACACATCACATTTTTTTTGTAATAAAAATTCCAAATATTGTTGCTAAAAATGTAATTTTTGTTATCATTCTCAAAAATAATATAATGCAAAATTATATATGGATATATAATAAATTTTTGTATTAAATCACAATTCTAATAATCTTTTAAGGGAAAATTATATTTTATAAGGCACATATTTGTTGAAAGGAACAAGTGAAAAAAGGTATAAAGAACATGTATAAAATTTTGATTAAGTGGGAGGTTTCAAAATTCGAATATTAGGTTGATGGACCCATTTGTTTTTTTTTTTTGCCTATATAAATTCTTCAAAATCTAAAATCTCATTTAACCCATGCAAAAATAAAAAATACACATACGCTTAAACTTGTGTTACGTCTCAACTCTCAAACATCCATTATATCTCTTCTTCTTCTTCTTATTCACTTAGCTTTTGTCTCTCTTCTCACATTCGAAAACGTAAACATATGGATCAAGGAGGTCGTAGTGGTGGCGGAGGAGGAGGAGAGGGGAAGTTCAGGGGAGTAAGGAGACGGCCATGGGGAAAATACGCAGCGGAAATAAGAGATTCAAGAAAGCATGGAGAGCGTGTGTGGTTAGGGACATTTGAGACTGCAGAAGAGGCGGCTCGAGCTTATGATCGAGCCGCCTATTCAATGAGAGGCAAAGCTGCCATTCTCAACTTTCCTCATGAGTATAATATGGGAACTGGATCTTCCTCGACCTCTTCAGTTTCCGCGACTAACTCTTCCTCTACGAGGCAAGTTTTCGAGTTTGAGTACTTGGACGATAGTGTTTTGGAGGAGCTTCTTGGTGAATATGGGGAAAATTATAACCCCAATAATTACAACAATGGTAAGAGGCAATAATGGGAACATATAAACCATTGTTATAGATTGAATGTTATGTGCCATGACCATTTTCATTCATCACAAAAAAGCGTAACGAAGTTGTATTTTATAAGCAAATAAATTATAATTTTCATATGATTTTTGTAACGAATAAGCTTTTTAAATGTGTCATCTTAATTTCTAGAACTTTAAAGTTCGAACGGATCCTTGTGCAACTAGTTTGAGAATGTACTAATCATATAGTATGGAATATGAAAATGATGATGATATATATATGAAACATCATTTTCTATTTTTTTTGACGTGTAAGCTATATGATTTGATGTGTTATATTACCTTCACGTGGTGCAAGAGCATCAGCAACGGTGCGGGTTTCTTAAAAAAAAATAATTATTATTTTAATGATTATAATTATATTTGTTTTTTTTTTTTTAATCTATGGGAGAATGCCATTTGGAGAGAGAGTTTTCTAATAAGAAACGAGAGTTTCTCTTTTTAGAACCGTTTTTCCACTTTTTCTCTTCTCTCTTACTTTTTCTTTATTTTATTATTATATATGTTGAGAAACTTTAGGAAGAACTTCCCGATGATGATGCTCTAAATATGCTTAAACAGTTTTGAAGAAAAAAAAATTATCATTTATGCACAAAAAAAACGAAAAAAATGCACAAAAAAGAGAGGATGTAACTCAAAAATAAAAAGTATACATTTGTTATGACAAAGGTTTTGTTGTTATTGCACACTCAAGAACACAATAACTTAAGATGGACAAGGACTAAACCAAACATATACACACCAAACACACACAATTAACTTACAACAAACAAGACCACTATGTGTGGTTTCATATTTTGAAGCTCGAAAGATGTGATGTTCCATCAAGACCTTTCTCAATGTAACCTTTAGTATACTCTGGTACAGTGAAGTCTCTATATTTTGGAGGGTTTTCTTCAGACAGAAGCTCTTTGATCGGTCCGTAAACTGTTGAATTTGGAGTCATACTCGAGCTGAAAAAGCACGCGACTGAAATTCTTGGTCCTTCTCTGTTTGCAAGCACCCTATGCTCAACGCTTATGAACTTGTCGTTGGTCATTAGCTACAAAATCCAAATAAAGATGAGAAAGTAGTTCAAAACTACTAAACACCTTTGGTATGAAGGGTTATTTTTTAAATCGGAATATCTAAAGTGTGATTCCGTAGGACTGGACAAATGAACCGGAACCAGAAAAACCCGAACTTAAGAACCGAAAATTGAATCCAAATAATTTAGAAAATACTCGAACGGTTCCGACTTTTGAGAATCAAAAGAACCAGAACGAACCGAAATATTTCGAATAACCGAGAAAAACCATAAATATTCAAAATACCAGAGAATTTCCGAAAATAACCGAAAACACCCGAAATATATATCCAGATAATTACATTTTCAATCAAAACCGGAGCCGGAACCGAACTTAAAACTTCCCGGTTCTAATGTGGTTCCAATATTTAAGAACCGAATTAACCGAACCGAAAAGCCGAATCCCAACCCATCCCTAGGCCAAAGGTCCGGAACTTCCACGGTTTAACAAACAAAAATAGTTCAAAATGTATTTTGCACTAAAACACTTGTGTTCTATGTTGAGTGTTTCTTTATACTAATGGATCAGTGAGCTTTTTACCTGCAAGAAATCTCCAATGTTGACGACAAGAGCCCCAGGAATAGGCGAGACATCAACCCAACAATCTTGATGAAGAACTTGAAGACCACCAATGTTGTCGTGAAGAAGAATGGTGATAAAAGTATTGTCGGAATGCTTACTTGTGCCTAAAGTTAGGTCAGGTTGTGGACATGGTGGGTAATAATGACAAATCATATGCAAACCCTTCATGCAATCCAAGCTCTTAAGCATCTCAGAGCTTAAACCAAGAGCTTCTGAGAGAAGTTCAAAGATCAAACCACCTAAGTTCATCACATGCTTCGCGGATTGCGAAATCCGAAACAGAGGATTTCTCGTTATCTAACTCACTTGGAGGAAAGCCAAAGATAGGAGGAACTTCAATGTTTTGAGCTTCATCTACTTTGTTTTTGGCCACCATCTTTGTGTTCTTCTTTGCTCTCAAGATCTATTACAAAAGCTACTATATAAGAAACAGAACAAGAAGAAGCAGAAGGAGAAGAGAAACGTGGAGAAGATCATGCAGAAAATGAGAAGCGTGGAGATGATAAAAGACAAGACTCAAGAGTTTGTTCTTTGGTGATGTGTGATACTGACAAAGAAACGTTTCCTCGAGCTTATAAGCAGAGTATGTCCAAAAACAAAAACACTTATCTTTTATATAACAAGCATGTACATACAACAATCGGTTACAGAATTTTCAAAACAAGTTTCTTCTCTCTTTAGACACAACCAAAGAGTCTAATAATGTCGGTTTCGGATTCTCTCAAAGCCCTCTTTGGCCTTTTGCTTTCAGTTAACTTAACCACCTTGTTGAGAGAATTGAACAGCGGCTGTTCGGATTAAGTTAACTAGATCATCATCTAGCTCATCGAGCTCACCTGAGTCGCGTAGTTGATGGTAAATAGGAGCTGCGTGATCAGCAGCCGCTTCCACTAGTTTCCACATTGAGAAACTTGCAGCTAATTCGATTGTTTTGATCAATAACTCTGTAGCGGATTGCAAGATAGAGAGAATTACTTGAGAGCAGTCGTTTTGGAGATCTTCCATAATCCACCACTCGGTAAGTGAGTATATCTCTATGTAAGCTTGAAGCTCGTGTAGCTTTGATTCGGTATCCATGTTGTTCCATTTGCAACCTGATGGAGGGTTCGGTAACTCATCGCAGTAGAACCAACTCATAAGCTTAGTTAACCCGAGCCAACTCAGAGGCACGTTTAGTCTATCCAAGTGGCTGCAAAAGACAAGATTACAACGATAAGGTTTTCGAACAAACATTCATAGAGACTCTACACCTTCTAAATGCATCATCCTATGCCCACATTACACCAACAGACAAAATATTTCGTCACAGTAGGTCTACAAGAACTAGGGGTGGGCACACATACCCGTATCCTCAGTTGCAGTGTTAAGAGCCAGAAGTTCCTCACAGCTCAAGACAAAAATCGAGTTTTGGTCGAAGTAGTCACTTGAGTCCAGATACATGAAGATATTCGATTTTCTCGGATTGAGCTGTAGTAGAGGACACTTATATATTACCGGGTATACAGGATGTGCTGTGCCCACCACCAGTAACTAGAAGGTCCTGAGTTTTAACTATTTAAACTAGAACTAAGACGGGACAGTTACAAACATACTTACCACTTTATAATATGACGTAGAAAAGAATATCGAATAAAAGAAACAATTTCATACCTCTCCTGCATCCCTGACCGGAACAAAGCACGCAAATACTCACAACCTGACGACAGTATAACTCGGTGAGAGTGGGCATGAGGAGAGGTTGAGGAACACAAATGGCAGTTGAAGTCGGCCATATTTGTTTCGTTAGGTACTAATATAATATCCCTGAAATCAGAAGAAAATCGTGCTCCGTACCTGAGTTTATTTAATTGATAGACTCAAAAAGAAAGATGAGACAGAGGAAACTTACGAGAAATGGCTTAGTTTGGGACTGCGGGGAAGGGGTATATCAATTCTAGGTATCGATGATCCCCACTTGGGTCTTCTTCTGCAGAGCATCTGCAGCAGAACTTTCGACTTACAATGTCTCGCCAAAGTTTTCAGCTTTTTCAGCATCGTGCTTTCTACTTCCACATACCCAGAGTATGAAAATTCCAGTAACTTAACAAGTGCCGAAATATCTACATTGGTAGACATGCGGATCTCTTGAATGGTGCCCTGAGATTTCTCAGTTGATATAGACGAGCCACTATGAATTCCATCCTCGGGAGGCAGCAACATTGGACACCTGACCGCGAGAATAACTTTGTTTACACTCATACCATTTGCACTACCAAAAAGGAGTCGCATATCACTACATTCCTCATTTTCATAAGCTCTCATGAGCCTTTTCCCCAACTTATGTTGGAAGCCATAGTATCCGAAATAGCTTAGGATGTGTGCAGCATACCACCTTGGACCAGAGCCATAAGTTCCATCTCGGATCTCTTGAAGAGTGGCGCATAACTTATCTTTCACATTTTCTCTCTTCATTGAAAATTCTTCAGAGTGATTCTGTTGAGAGAAAGAATGATTTACCAATTCGGCCAAAGCCAAGAGAGCATACAGAAGAAAAGCACCTTTGTTGTCCCAGTCTTCCGTACATATCCAGCAACAGATCCTCTTCTCAGCAATACTCTGGGGATAAGGAGCAAAACTCGATGCTCCAATATTGTCCCGATTCTTTTGATACCAACTACAGAAAGATAACAATATCTCCAAACCCTGATTTCTTAAAATAAAATTTGCATACTGAGGGATCGATGAATAGCATGCCAAGCCAACCAAGCAGACGGTAGTTTGAAGAATATTCGGCAGAACATAACCTCCAGAAGATGGAATATAACTCAGGAACTTCACAAGGGAATTCACATTTTGCTCACCATCTTCTCCTAGAATAAACGACAGGGTAACTCTAGTCCTGGATGATATGCATTTGGAGGGAGAAGATATCATCATTAGCACTGCTCTTGATGCTGATTCGCTCTGGGAAGCACTGATAACATCGTTTTGACATATTTGATAGCCTTTCTGAACCGACCTTGAAAAGGTTAAGCTTAAAAATCGAAAAAAGAATAGATAAGATTATATCCAAGATTAATCGGTTGAGGAAAAAACAAATAGCCGGTGTCTTACCATGCGCAGGTTATAAGAAAGTTGAGGCGGAGTTCATCTCTACGCAAAATGGAATCGAACTCTTCCTCACAGTGAGCTGCCAAGAATCCAATTATATCCCAAACATATGACCTCAGACTAGGTAGATAATTCGTACTCAGGACTTTCTCAGCAACCGAAATTTCTTCTTCCAGAGACGAATAACCATTGAAGGATTCGCTACAAAAATTCTCCACAACAAGACTAAGAAGCGCTTCTGATATCCGATACTTCCAGAAATAAATATGATGTTTTCCTTCCCAACGAGTGATTAGAGCCAGTTTACAAGCCTCCACTAGTAAGGACATTTGATCATGTTCAAGCTTTCCCGAGCTTAAGAACCACTTTCCCATGGTCCGAACTGTAGTCTTTACTAGGGGCTCAGAACACATGTTTATCATCTTCAAGCACTCTTGGTTACCTGTCTGAGCAATGGCCACAAATTAGAAATCCACAAAGATAATTTAACCAAAAGGTAAACGGGGAGAGGCATTACAGCAAGCCTTTGTGCTAGCTTTAATCCTTCAATTCGAGCATTTTGGGGGCTAGATTCCTCCATGCAACTAATCATCATATCTAACATAGGTTTCCCATTGCGTAGAAGCTCATTGGCACCATAACCACAAAGAGCTAAAACAGAAAAAGTAGAAAACAGAGAAACACCCACAAGTCAATTCAGGCCAATTTACTTCGAAACTTGTAGCTCGGTGGAGAAAAAATATATCTAGCTTGACAATCATTTATACCTAGAGAAGAATACAGCTTCAAAGTTGCAACCCTCAAAGCCATATCAGGCTTCTGACTAACACTCTCCAACATAACCATCAAAGCAGGATTCTGCCAAACAGAATACCTTGACTGAGGCCACCTCAACATTATCGTACTCAAAAGCAAACCCATCTCTTGAAACCACTCCACCGACATACTCCCTTCAGGAAATTTCTGTAGATTACCAACGACAAAAGCCACGGTTTTTGCATCTTCAAAAATCTTCCACACTTCTTTCTCCCTGGTTTCTCTCACGTTTGTAAGAATTGCGTTCAAAGCAATGGCACAAGGAAGGGAAACTTCCAATTGTCTACAACTTAGCAGAGGTGATAAAGACTCCACGAAATCCAACGAATACGATTGCAAGATAGAAGGAGGAACAATACGAATCAACCGAACAACAACATTTGCAGCTAAACCCACCACTGCTCTGTTTTTACACACTAGAATAAACACCAATGCCTCAGCCATGTCAGAAACTGAATCCTAAAACAACAAAAAAGAAGAAGAAAGACTTCGAATCAAGCAAACAAACAACTTCAACAAACAAAAAGTTACAAACTTTTTCGATCAAACTCATCTAATACCTTAATAAGACGATTGTTAGCAGCTGTTCCTAGAGAAAAACAATCAAGAAAAGCTGAAATCGATTTCAAAACATGCCTTTGTATCTCAATATCAGTACACTCCCACTTCTTCTTCTCCTTCTCATCACATACCCTCCTACCAAAATCAATCACCCAAAAAACAAAATTCTCACCAAAACGAATCCAAAAAGAAACCCATCAAAATCAACACATACAGAAATGTAGAAATCGAGATATATATAGAGAAAATATAAACTCGCCGGAGGAAGAAAGAGAGAACCTGAAGCCGAGATTAAGAGCGTGATAAAGACGATGGTGAAGAGTATTGATATGAGCGGCGACGTTTCCTCCCTTTGATGACGCCATAAGACTCGCCGGAGTTGCTTTTCTCCGTTGAAATTTTACCGGCGAAGAAAGATTGAGGAGGTTGGCTTCTAAAGACCAAAGAGAAGAAGAAGACACACACCGTCTTTGAATTTTCGATATTAATGGGCCTAATAAATAACTTATGGGCCTCACTTTGTTTTTAAATTCTCATTTTAAAGTTGATTTTAGTTTCGTCCCACATCGCTTAGATGACGAGTCGATATCATATGCGTCGTAGTATAAATACTAGTCTGTGACGTGACGTGGAACTCATACCTTTCTCGGCCTTTTGGCTAAGATCAAGTGTAGTATCTGTTCTTATCAGTTTAATATCTGATATGTGAGTCATCGGCTCACACGATATTAACTCTATTTTTTAAGGGAGAAAGCCTATCAAAGTAGCTTGCTACTTCGGCTTTCGCGAGTCGTCCTTGCGTTGCACTATTGCACGGGTCTGGCTTATCCCACCAATTAATTAGTCGAATTTTAAAATTAAGGCCCATTATTGTTAAATGGCCCATGTAGAATGAAATTATTAAATCTTTTATTGGGCCATCATCAAAATTGTTTTAAGAAAAAATGTTAATACTTTTAAGATTATGCCTAAAAAAAAATGTTAGTTACACAAGTAATTTTATTATGTTTCTTCATACATCATATAGTAATTGACAGAAAACATAGCATTATATTTGTTTATTTAACTTTTTTTTTTTGTTTCCCTTTGTGAGCATCAACAAAAGGGAGAAAGTGTCAAAAGCAAAAACATTCACAAACTTCTTACATGTTAAAAGCTTTTATAACATAACAACAAGAAACCTTATTTTGATAACATACTTTTCAACCATTGTTCCCCAACCTTGTAGTAATCTGATCAGAAGAATCTTGAATACCTTCCAAATTCTTTCCTTCTGATACCAATGAACACGATTGCGAAACCAAGAACACATTCCTACCCGTTGTCGTCGAAGAAGAAGACTCTGCAGCCGGAAAGAACTCCCTTTCATCAAACCCTCTTGCTTTCTTCATGTCTCTCTCTTCTTCTTCTTCTTCCACAGGTTTCACTCTCTTTGACCCATTGTAACAAACACCCAAAGGTACTTGTTGGTCATTGGAACACAAAGACGGGCAAATCCCGGGTTGTTCTTTAACGGTATTAGCCTCTAAAGCCTCGAAGCTGTCTTCTACTATCTCATCAGGTGCTGCTCCTATCATGATCCGTGCCTCACGGGTTCTTGATATGGCTTTGGTTAGTAGCTCACGAGCTGTGTCGATGTCTACAATGGGTTTAACATAGTTTGTTCCTAGTTCCACACCTGAAGCTTTTAGTACGGTTATAGGAGCATCCCATGGATGATGGATCCATTCTGTTGGCAATCTCGCAAGCTCGGGAAGCCATTGCCTTATGTATTCGCCTTCCGGGTCATATTTCATGCCTTGTATCTAACATCAAAACAGATATTTTCAGTGAGAAAGAAACTCAACTAAACCGAAATAAATCTTGAACTAAACAAGAAACCATCCATTTCGATTTTTAACCAAATCGAAAATTACCATCAAAGGAGAAAATGTCCAAAACCGAATAAGCCGAAAACTCTTTCGGCTTAGACTATTAACTATAAGATGGGTTTTGTAGTTACCGCAGGATTGTCTAAGCGGTCAAGCTCGTGGCCATCGGGTAAGCTCCCGGAGATATACTGCCATCCGAGGATGTCACATTCCAAATCAGCATCCAAAAGTGTATCCCAAAAGTATTTCATTCCCCATTTCCATGGAAGAAGAAGAAACTTCACCGCAAAGCTAGAAACAATCACTCTTATTCTGTTATGCATCCAACCGGTAGCCCAAAGCTCTCTCATTCCAGCATCCACCAACGGATATCCGGTCCTACCTTGTCTCCACGCCTTGAACTTGTCAACATCAGCATCCCAAGGGAAAAACCGAAGATGACTCAGCAACGATTGCTCGTGAGTAAACGGGAAATTGAAACATATATACCGAGAATACTCTCTCAAACCAATCCCTTTAAGGAAAAGATCCGCGCTTTCTTCTCCTTCTTTGTTCTTATCTCTTGCCCATATGATTTGTTTCATCCGAGCACACTGGAACACGCGCCTCACGCTTATTTCCCCAAAATGAAGATATGGAGAGAGCAGAGAAGTTGAGTTCCCAACAACTTTCTTGCTGTTCTTTGCGTAATTTACCAATTGCTTCTCGATGAACTCGTTTAGTATCTTATCAGCATTGCACCATCCTGGAGACCAAGCTCTAGTCAACAACGCATTGCTCGGTTTCTCTGCCTCGTTCTCTAGCCCCAATTCTTCAATCGAACATGCCCAAACCGGTTCAGCTGCTGCTAACAAAGAGAAGACAAAAACCTTTTCTCTTTACTTCTAATTTCCCAAAACAAGAAATCGAAAACGTTTAAAACTTTCAAGATACCTGCAGTTAATGGTATCAACCTCCACGGAGGAGGAAGCATGACGGATTCAATCGACATATCTAAACATTTCTTCCAATAAGAACTAAAACTCGTAAAAGGTTTGCCTTTTTCACTGTAAATCTCCCAAGGCTCATACAATAGATCTCCATTAAAGCTTTGCACAGAGATCCCAAGCTCCACAAGCTTCTCCTTCACTGTATGATCTCGAACTAAAGAAACAGGATCTAACAACAACAAAAAACACACTTCATCATCATCAACTTTCAGACACAAGAGTGAATCAAAGCAAGCTTTTTTAAAATACCATAGAGATGATTGAAGACAACTTTAGTAGCTCCAGTAACATGAATACAATCAAGAATCGCAGAAACTGTGTTATGGGTTTTGATTAAAGTGAGTTCAGATCCAAGAGCTTTCAAAGATTGAGCTAAATGAGTAAGTGATTGTTTCATCCACCATCTTGAAGCTCTTCCTGGATAAAACTGTCCTTCTTCTTCAGGACACCAAATGAAAACAGGAAGAACAGATCCTTCATGAGCAGCTGCTGCTAAAGCTGGATTATCTTCAATCCTTAAGTCTCTTCTAAACCAAACTATAGTCTTCTTGTTCATCGTCGACGTCGTCATAGTTATGATCAGAGATTCAAAAGACCAAACTTCACTCTCTAAAATTCTGCAATGGTTTCAGACAAGAAGCTGTTTCAAGCTCAATCATCAACACCAGAGAACGAATTCAAAAAGGGTCAAGATCTATTACAAGAAAACTACATCTTGTTCTAACCCATGAAAGAAAACCGAAATCTTGATCTAACCCATGAAAGCAAAATTCAACAAAATCAAAAAAGTTTTCACCTTTAAACAAACAGAGTGGAGATGACTTTGGTGGTGGGACAAAGATCTTCGAGGAGCTTCGAATTGAGAGAGAGAAAAAAACAGTGAAAAAGATTAAAAATCTTCTTCCTATTTTGGGTTATACAAAGTTATTAAAAAAAAAGAGAGATTTTGAGATCTAATGGAAGAAGACAGATAGATACATATACCCATTAGAGAAAATGTCATGTGAATAAACTTAATATGTTGATTCTCTAATAAGTTCACTAGTAGACAACAACAACAACAAAAGTAAGACAACTTTATCCACAACTAGTGGCTTTTGAATTTAACATGTTCTTGTAATAACATTTTTTTTCGTAACGATATTAAGATTTTATTATTTTTTTCGATTTGCAACGATTATTTTTACCGATTTGCAGTTGGCGAAGATAGGCGGAAAGACATATTACATATAGTTTTCCGAAAATGCGCCAAACACAATAATTGTTTCTCTTTGTATTGTTACCTAAATTTCATTTTTGCTTTATTTATAACATTTGTTTGGTATCATTATCATCAATCTATTATCTACCAACTTTGTGTTCATGAGATATTTTTTCAAGGAGATAGAGTTTGGTTTTTATGAATATAATTGAGTGGGCCTAAAAGTGAAGTGAAGATGATCATTTTAGAATAATTTTAAAAGGGTCTCTAACGTTTTGGGGCCAAGGACGGTGGTGTGGGTTCATATGAACAAGATTCTTATGGCTCATGCCCACATTTTTTTTAATGTAAGAATCCAAATTATAATATATGGTCTTGTTGTGATTTAATTATTTTTTTGTATGTATGTAAGAACTTGATTCATCTCCAAGCAGAATCTAACTTGATTTCCACTGCTTTTTCTACTTTACTAAAGGAGATATGAAATTCTCTTAAAGAACTTTGAATATTCGTTTTTTCCTATCACTTCATAACATTTCGAATCCTCGTATACCCCAAAATTTGTGGATCATAGTTTCTAAGATGATTCACATTATTCGGTTTTCGGATTATTCGATTATTGCGGAAACATAATAATAATCATGAAGTTGCTACTTTTAACCTTTTATGTGTTTTAACCAAATCAAACTCCATAAAAATTTGAAATTGAGACAATGTTCAAACTCAAGAGAGTTTGATTAGAGCGGTGTTTTGTAGATCTTTCAAACAAATTTCTTTATTCCGACAAAAGCGCCTGAGAGCTTTTGAATGATCTCTGGTTTTAAGAGAGGCATGAGTAGGCCAAGTCCTTCTCTTCCTTCAATTCCTCTGCCGTCAAATCCATCTTCTTCCTCGATACTTCATCGATCGGAAGACCTGATCATTAAACCGATACATACATTAGTAATGTGCGAAAAAGAAGCGGATTTGGAGTGTTTGAGTTGTCAAAAAAGGTTTGTCATTACCTTGGACAATGCTCCACTCTCCATTGCGACAAGTTACAGGGAAGGAGTAGATAAGTCCTGACGGAACGTTGTAAGAACCATCAGAGTATACTCCCATGGAAACAAATGTGCCCTGACCAATCAAAACAAACAATGTTAGAACGGCTATTGCAATACCGCATTGCGAATATCGGAAATATTTATGTATTATGAACCTCTGGAGTTCCGAGGACCCAGTCACGGATGTGGTCACAAGCAGAGCTAGCAGCAGATAGTGCACTTGACAACTTCCTTGCCTTGATGATTGCAGCTCCACGTTGTTGCACTGTAGTGATAAATTCACCATTCAACCTGCATAATCAGCAACGGTTAATATGAAATTATGTTTGCTTTAAGGGTAAAGTAAAAGGGTCTTAATATGTGCGTACCATTCATCGTTCTTGACAAGCTCACGGACAGGCTTTTCTCCTGATGGAGTCTTCACTTTAGCGTGGTTGACATCTGGGTACTGTGTGGATGAGTGGTTTCCCCAGATGATCACGTTCTTAACATCAGACACTGGAACGTTCAACCTCTCAGAGATCTGACCCAATGCCCTGTTGTGGTCAAGCCTTGTCAAACAGGTGATGTTCTTTTCAGGGATGGATGGTGCAAATTCCTTCAGGATCAACGCGTTGGTGTTTGCCGGGTTTGCAACAACAAGAACCTGAAAAAAAGAAGAGAAACGAGAGAGAGTGCTTGAGCAAGAGAACTCAACTGATAATACAAAGCATCTGTACAACGACACTTCATCTTAAAGCGATTTAAAAGGCAAAGAGATTCCCATCACCTTGCAGTTAGGAGCAGCATGTTTCTCCAACGCAGCAGCTTGAGATTTGTAAATCGAAACATTCTTGGACATCACATCCTTCCTCTCCATTCCTTCTTTCCTCGGGAAACCACCAACCATAACAGCAACATTGACTCCAGTACATCCCTCAACAGCATCAGTTGTAGCAACAACCCCTGATAACACACAATCAAATGTTCATCATCACTCCCACTTAAGCAAAAACAACATAAAGCAGTTATGGCACATACTGCAAAATACTCAAACAGTAAAAAAAATGTTGAACACAACTTCATAATCTACCTTTGAGAAGAGGGAAAGCAGCATCGACCAATTCCATCTTCACACCGTTAAGCGCTTCAGCAGCAGGAGGAATATCCAACATGTGGAGGATCACAGGTTGATCAGCACCAAGCATGATTCCTCTCGCAATCATAGGCACAAGAGCGTATCCGATTTGTCCTGCACAATCACAATAGTAAATCACTTCAGTAGCAGAGACAATCAAAGACGAATGTTTCACTCACAAAATATAACCAAAACAACGATTCCAAAACCGTATTCAACTTATGAAACAATTCTTCCACAAATCAGATATGTTACTCAAATCAAATCCACCAAGCAAGAAATGTTAGTAATCGAAAGAGAACAACGATGGAAAATTCTAGATGCAAGCATCAATCGCTAAAACATAGAAACAAGAACACAACGAAATGAAGATCCAACGAATACATAACACGCCCAGATCTAACCAGCTATCAAACGAAACTAAAATCAACATCCATCTTCATCGATCGATAACTAATTCGAACCGTATAACCAAAGCTATACAGAGATCTAACTAGATTAAGCAAAGAGATCTGAGTTTCAGTATCCAGAGATCCGAGAAGATACACGAAGATCGGAAATACAAAAAGTTACCTGCAGCACCAGTAACGAGAACACGAACAGGTTCCTTCGCCATCGGATCTAGATCGGAGATAATCGCCGGAGAAAAGATCGGTGTTGGTTGTGATTCCAATGAGAGAGAGAGAGAGAGAGAGCTAAGCCACTAGTGACCGTGAACGTGAAGCTCACTCTTGTTTATATATATCCGATGGTTTTAGAGATATCGAATTGGGTCATGCCACGTCATCATATTACCTCGAGTTAATAAAAAGTCTCAAAGATTAGGCCCATAATAAGATATTCAATAAATATGTTTCTAATTGGGCTTTTTATATATGAGATTAGGCCCATAATAATTGAGCCCAGTATTTGGATACTGTGTAGATATGGACACTTGAGTTTCGGATTGGATTCGGTTCGGATCCATTTGGATTTAGAGTGCATCGTATTAAGTCTCGTTCGGATATTTTTATAATTTAGATTGAATTCGATTCGAATATATTCGGATCCGATTCGAATATATTCGGATCCGAGTTGGGATTAGTAACGTTAGAAAAACCGAAATATACCCAAAATTATTTCGGATTCAAGTATTTTTCAGGTTTTCTAGGGACTTAGATTCATAATTTCTGGATTTCCCAATTTCCCGGATTTTTCAGAAGTTTTTTAGTGGGTTTCAGGTTCGTGTTCGGTTCACGTTTTTGGATTTTAAATTCGTGTTCGATTCCGAGTTTATTCAAATAACTACTCGAATTCAATCCCGATGATACCTAAATTACCGCGAACGGGATCCGTTAGGAATTTTTACGTATTAATTTCGGATTCGGATTTTCGGGTCGGGTTATTTATTTAGCTTGAATTTGTTGTGGAAACAACAACGTTTTAATATGGCATAATTTATAATGGGCCTAGAACAAACCCAATAGTTGTCAATTATTAAAGCCTGTTATTTTCTAGTGGACCTATAAAATTTAAATAATTTTAAATATGTTTTACTAAAGCCCAATAAAATCACGAGTTTTCGAATAAAAAAATAAGATTTTCTCCAAATATTTCATTACAAATTAATAAAATAAGATTTTTTATACAGCAAGTCGACAGCATATGGATATTGAAAAAGACCTTTTTAAGCTTTACAACGAAAATAGAAAAAAAAACACTCAGCCACTGGGGAAAAAAAAATCATTGCTTGAGTCTGAGATCTGAATCGATAAAGTTTCTTTCTTTAAATTTTAATTCATTTATAAGCAAAAATCATCACTCTGTGAAAGCAGAAGCTTTCTCGAGAAAATAATCACTCTTCTTCTTCTTCTTCTTCGTCGGTGAGTTTTTCAAAAATTCTTCTTTTGGGTTGTTTTTAACAATCAAGATTCGATTTTGATCATTTGGGTTTTCGTTTTTTGTTTAGCTATTGAGATTCGATCTCATTCTCTGCTTATTTTGAGTGTTTGAGATTTTCGCTTTCTGTTTGTTTCAATTTTCCCGGCAAATTGAGAAACTTTCCCGAGAAAATGGAAACTTTACTCTTTACTTACAGATCCATTGCTTGTATCTAATTGAGTAAAGATTCAATCTTTGACTCGGGAAAAAAACATGTCGGTGACCATTTTTTTGTTATCCAAAAAGTTGAAGATTTATAGTATTACTGTTACTTGGTTTCTACTTATCTTTATGTTCTGAATCTTTTGTGTGTTGTTTCTGATCCTATAAGCACAGATCTGAATCTACAAAACTTTTGACTGTTTAAAGCCACTTTGCTTATGATTGTTCTGTTTTTGGATTGATGCAGAAACTCTGATTTGAGCCAAATATAGAGGCAAAGAGAAGTCTTTGTTTACATTGCTCTTAAGACTTTAAAGCTCTTTTTGATTCTTGGGTTTGGGAAGAAACTATAGTTGGATGATGAGAGGGAGATCTGATGGAGGCCAAAAGAAGCGGCTAATAGCTTCGGTTTGTGTCGTGGGCTTATTCGTGTATTTTGTGTATATGTACTATGGTTCCTCTAGCCAAGGTGCATCAGCATTAGAATACGGAAGATCTTTGAGAAAACTCGGTTCGTCGTATTTGGGTGGAGATGATGATAATGGTGATAACAAACAGGATGAATCTGTGATCAATGGAGGAGATAGTCTTGTTGTGGCCAAAAGTTTCCCTGTAAGTTGTTTTATTGCAATCTCAAAAGTTTGGTAACTGCAAAACAAATTTATGAGTTGAGAGATATGTTAATGTAAAGCTAACTTTGGGTATATGTTAAGGTCTGTGATGATCGGCACTCGGAAATTATCCCTTGCTTAGATAGGAATTTCATCTACCAAATGAGGTTGAAGCTTGATCTATCTGTAATGGAACATTATGAACGACATTGTCCTCCTCCCGAAAGACGGTTTAATTGTTTGATTCCTCCTCCATCTGGCTACAAGGTGTGTGTTTTTGCATAGTCAATTGCTGCATTGGATTGCTTGTATGCTTGATCTGATCGGTTTCATTGGCTGTAGGTTCCTATTAAGTGGCCTAAGAGCAGAGATGAAGTGTGGAAAGCTAACATACCTCACACTCACCTAGCAAAAGAGAAGTCTGATCAGAATTGGATGGTTGTAAAAGGCGAGAAGATTGTGTTTCCTGGTGGTGGTACTCATTTCCATTACGGAGCTGATAAGTACATTGCATCAATCGCAAATGTAAGTCTGTTTTTTGGTTGTTTACTTAGACCTTTGTCTAATGATGATTCTGATGGTATTTTGACTCACAGATGCTTAACTTTTCGAACAATGTATTGAACGACGAAGGGAGATTGAGAACGGTTCTTGATGTTGGATGCGGAGTTGCGAGTTTTGGAGCTTACCTTCTCTCATCTGATATAATCGCAATGTCATTAGCACCTAACGACGTTCACCAGAACCAAATCCAGTTTGCATTAGAGAGAGGAATCCCCGCTTATCTTGGTGTTTTAGGTACCAAAAGACTTCCTTACCCGAGCAGATCATTCGAGTTAGCTCATTGCTCTCGATGCAGAATCGATTGGCTTAAAGAGACGGACTCCTACTTCTCGAGCTCGATCGGTTACTAAGACCGGGAGGTTATTTCGCTTATTCGTCTCCTGAAGCTTATGCTCAAGACGAAGAGGATTTGAGGATATGGAAGGAGATGAGTGCTCTTGTTGAACGAATGTGCTGGAGAATCGCTGCTAAACGAAACCAAACTGTGGTTTGGCAGAAACCATTGAGTAATGACTGTTACCTTGAGAGAGAGCCCGGGACGCAACCTCCTCTATGTCGCTCAGACGCTGATCCTGATGCGGTTTCTGGTGTGTCAATGGAAGCTTGCATCACTCCTTACTCCAAGCGTAAGTATGCTCTGCATTTGCTTTTTCGGTTCTGTTGGCTATTTAAATAAAAACTGAACGAGAACCGGACTTTGCTCTCGATGCTACAGATGACCATAAAACCAAGGGAAGTGGGTTAGCTCCTTGGCCAGCTAGGATGACTTCTCCTCCTCCCCGTCTTGCGGATTTTGGTTATTCAACCGATATGTTCGAGAAGGACACGGTACTAAACCGCAATCTTTCCACAGATTAGAAGAAAGAAACAACTAAATCAAATCGTTTTGTATATCTTCTTTGTTTACAGGTACTTTGGAGACAACAAGTGGACAGTTACTGGAATCTATTGTCATCAAAGATCAAATCAAACACCATAAGAAACATAATGGACATGAAAGCTCACGTGGGTTCTTTCGCGGCTGCTCTTAAAGACAAAGATGTATGGGTTATGAACGTTGTCTCTCCAGACGGTCCCAACACTCTAAAACTAATCTACGACCGTGGTTTCATCGGGACAAATCACAACTGGTACATACCTAAAAACCGAAAAACCGCAAACTAATGAAACAGAAAGTTTAACATCTCTTCACCCATTCTTGTAGGTGTGAGGCTTTCTCAACATATCCAAGAACATATGATCTCTTGCACGCGTGGACCGTGTTTTCAGACATTAAAAGCAAAGGATGCAGCGCGGAAGATCTGATGATAGAGATGGATCGGATTCTTAGACCAACCGGATTCATCATCATCAGAGATAAACAAAGTGTTGTGGAATTAATCAAGAAGTATTTGAAAGCTTTGCATTGGGAGATTGTGGCATCAGAGACAGTAACTACAAGTTCAGAACTTGACAAAGACAATGAAGATGGTGAGAACAATGTTGTGTTCATTTTACAGAAGAAACTATGGCTCACAAGTGAAAGCCTTAGAGACTCTGAGTAATCAAATCCCAAAGGAAGAAATTGTTTTAATTCCACAAGCTTTTATAGTATTGATTTTGATTTTTGTTAGTTGATTGTATTACATAAACATTTGTTACAAAAAATACTAAATATATTCAATGTTTTTTTTATAACTTTCTTCATTTTTAAATATTGTGTTTATGAGTTATGATCTTATCCAAAGTCTATTTTTTATTTATTTTGAATGTTTAGCTGAGATCTTTTGTTGTTGACATTATGTGTTTGACAGGTTATTGAAGAAAATGTAAAACAAATGTATAAATCAAAATAACACACTTTTTTAGATAATATAATTTTTTGGTATAAAAGATCACTATATTTATAATTTCTTCTTCTTTTTGACTTGAGGAAAAATTCAATATTTACTGTTTAATACAAAAGTAAAGGGCATCTAATTCCAAATCTAAAAATGTAATTAATAATGGACATATGGTTGATTTATTCTTGTATTATTAATTTATTATATTATATTGGTGATTAAGATATTTCTCTACTAAATTAATAGTGCCAAAATGAAAATAAATTAAATTAAAAAAAGATTTATTTGACCCTTTTGGTCTATCCAAGATAAGGCAAATTAATTAATTAAAAAGAAAAAAGAAAGGAGCAAACTTTGAGGTTCTTCTTCTGATTTGTGAATATCCATTTGCAGTCTTTGATCAAATTTCACCATCAGAGTTTTCGTCAACCGACAACTTTCTTCTCTCTCTCTCTCTCTGATCTAAAGTTTGAAGCTTTTGTTTCGAAAAGGTGAAGAAGCTCGATGGCGATGGTTGTAGAT
This sequence comes from Anastatica hierochuntica, assembly GCA_900406275.1. Lineage (NCBI taxonomy): Eukaryota > Viridiplantae > Streptophyta > Magnoliopsida > Brassicales > Brassicaceae > Anastatica > Anastatica hierochuntica. The sequence goes on along the minus strand of OVAN01000122.1, from coordinate 36,001 downwards.
TGAGTTTGGGTTGTAGCAGAAAGGTGCTAACTTTTTGTCAAGTGAAGTGTTCTTAATCTTAGGTTATTTCGTGAATCGATTTGGGTCAAAAACACACACTTTGATTCATCCAAAGATCGAAGCTTTTCTGGGTTTGTTGATTTTTTTGCTTTCGTTATAGCGTGAAAGGTGTTTGAGAACTTGATCTAGGTTGTATTGAATTCGATTTGTGTTTTTGTTGATCTGGGTTGAAGTTAATTTGAGAGATCAAGGTTTAGTTTTTGATTGGAGATTTGAGAAAAATGGTGGATCGTGTGATTGGTGGTAAGTTCAAGCTTGGAAGAAAGCTTGGAAGTGGATCATTTGGTGAAATCTTTCTAGGTATTTTGATTATTCAATCAATCTTCTTCTTCTCTGTTTCTGTGATTTTGTCTTTCTTTCTTTCTCTGAAGCTTGTTTTTGTTTTCAGGAGTGAATGTACAAACTGGAGAAGAAGTAGCAGTTAAGCTTGTAAGTTTTGCAATGTTATTGCCTCAATGTTCCGTAGCTATTGTATTTCGATGTCGTTACTGTCGTTTGCTACGAGCTTAGTGAAGCCGGTTTCGGTTTCTTATTACTATATTAGAGTAGTTTTGCTGCTGTTCTCTCCGTCATTGCGAAATCAAATCGTCTATTTAATCATTGGATGTCTCATTCTAACATTTTCGCCTCTGTTGATTACTTATCCTTACATTTTACGGTTGTCTTCGTGTTAAAACTCTCGATAATGTTTATCATCCTTGTGTGTTGATATTTGCAGGAACCTCTTCGAGCAAGGCATCCTCAGCTTCATTACGAATCAAAGCTCTATATGCTTCTCCAAGGAGGAAGTAGGTTTCTGCACTAAGTGTTCACTCGTTGAGTTCAAATCATAAACCAAAAATCATCGTTCTTTTTGATTAACATATAGATCTACTTGTTTTCTTGTAGCTGGTATTCCTCATCTCAAATGGTTTGGGGTTGAAGGTGAATACAACTGTATGGTGATCGACCTTTTGGGTCCGAGTTTGGAGGAGTTTTTCAACTATTGCAGTCGATCCTTCTCTCTAAAGACAGTTCTAATGCTCGCAGATCAGATGGTAATTATCTTTTTCTTTACTTTTGCTTTTATGTTTGATTGCTTTTACGTAATACTTTACTTTCGATTTTTAAAATGTCCTTTAGATTAATAGAGTTGAGTATATGCATGTACGAGGCTTTCTTCATCGTGATATTAAGCCAGATAACTTTTTGATGGGTCTTGGACGCAAAGCAAACCAGGTGAGCTTTACATTGAGCTTATTGTATAAGAGCTTCTGCAATTTTCATTACGAGGATACATTTTGTTTATTCTTTTGCAGGTGTACATCATTGACTATGGGCTTGCGAAAAAGTATAGAGATCTTCAAACTCACAAGCATATTCCCTACAGGTGCATACTTTGTCTCGACATGTAGAAAGAATCCACCTAGTGTTTAACGTACAACTTGCACTGCATTAATATGTTTTTAGCTTGTTTCTTAATTGGTTTTCACTTTTGTTAATCGAGAGAGACTTTCTTCGCAGAGAAAACAAGAATCTTACAGGAACAGCTCGATATGCAAGTGTTAACACCCATCTTGGGATTGGTGAGTTTTTTTTCTTGCTTCTCGCCTTTCGTAATTGCATGAAATGGCTGTCTTCTTTCCTTGTTCCATTCTGTTGAATGCATTTGGGAGACTTGACTCTCCATCAGTTTCTTCGTTAATATTCTAATATAATCGACTCGTAACACAGAGCAAAGTAGGAGGGATGATCTGGAATCTCTAGGCTATGTGCTTATGTATTTTCTTCGAGGAAGGTTAAACGATAAATTTGGCCTCTCTTTTACTTTTCCTTGTATCATGGTTGTCCCTGATCCTTTATCTCCATTTCAGCCTTCCATGGCAAGGCCTTCGTGCGGGTACCAAAAAGCAGAAGTACGACAGAATCAGTGAAAAGAAAAGACTTACACCAGTAGAGGTATTGATTCCCCCTCCATTAGAACCTATTCGGAAACTTTTGTGGTCTTTGAATTCAACTTTCAGAAGTTTAATTCCATATTCGCATTTGGCAGGTCCTCTGTAAAAACTTTCCACCAGAGTTCACATCATATTTTCTCTACGTGCGTTCATTACGGTTTGAAGACAAACCAGATTATTCATACCTAAAGAGGCTTTTCAGAGATCTCTTTATCCGCGAAGGTTGGAAGATTGTGGAAAAATACTTATCTATCATATTTTAAGAGAAAAAGATACTCAAGAAGTTGCTTTTGATTCTTATCTGTGCAGGTTATCAGTTTGATTATGTATTTGATTGGACTATATTGAGGTATCCGCAGTTCGGATCCAGTTCCAGTTCCAATTCTAGACCGAGAGTAAGTCTACCATTTCCGAATCTCTTTTTGCAGAATCGTCGTCTTCTTTTAATAGAGTATTAACCTTCTCACACATTTCCTCTGTTCCATTAGCCAAGCCTAAGACCAGCTATGAATATTCCAGTACCATCTGCCGAGAAAGCGGAAAAGGAAAAGCCTTCAAGTAAGCTCCTTGCACAGCTTTAAAAGTTTGTTGTCTAAGCTCTTAAGAAGTGGTTGTTGAAGAAAGTCAAATATTAACATTCTCTGAATACTATACAGCTACTGGACAAAGCACTCGCGATAGATTCTCAGGTGTTTTCGAGGCATACACCAGAAGAAATGGCTCGGGAACCGGCAGTCAAGCTGATCGATCTAGTAGACCAAAAACCTCAGAGAATGTTCTTGCATCCCGAGACACGGTTAGTACCTCCTTAAAATCCAATCCTAATGTCCTACTTTAGATTGTTTTTCGTAACCGGGGAGATCGCGAAACCGAAACTGTCCTCTTTCTATTGAATCAGCAAAACCAGGAGAGACCAATCACTTCATCTAGTAACCATACTTCATCAAGAAAAGCAGTTGCAGGGTCAAGTGTTCGAGCCACTTACTCGGCTGATTTCACCGAGAATCGATTAAGCAGACTCGTCCCAAACAACAACAGTGGTCGGTCCTCTACGACTCAGAGGAGCCAGTTGGCTCCTTCATCCTCCTCGTTGGCTACAAAGGCTGCACCAACGAGAACTGCTCGTGACATTACACTACAGAGCCTTGAGCTCCTCACCATTGGAAATGGCAAGAGGAAGTGACTTGTATAAGATTTGCTACTAGCCAAAGTTCACTGTTGGATTGATATTTATCAATCTTTATTGTTAAAGAAAGTAACAAACATGATTTGCTTATAGATATATTGCTTACAAATATATCATATATTGTGATAATTATATGACATTTTTTAACTTTGTAATATCAGTGTTGATCATATTATATTGTTAAATTCATATTATACTCTAGGCCAATGAATTTATATTATTCATATTTTGTTAGATTTATATGTATGTGTGTGTATATATTTTGTTTTTACATACTAAAAGTTTTAAAAGTTTTTTTTAAAGATTTTTAACACATTTTAAAAAAATTGTTCAAGTATATAATAGGTTTTCTGCAAAAAAAAAATTCTCTTATAACTTTTTTTTTTACAGTTTATCTTTCATATGTCAAAATTGTAGACCATTCAGCAAGGCGATTTTAATCCGCAATATAACTCTTGTTATTAAACTTTTTAGATTTTTTGTAATTGTCGATTGGATTCGAAATTTTAATCTGGAATCGAGTTTAATTGTTACTAGATTTTGATATTAGGTTTATTAGTCATTGAATTGAAATATAAAAGAATTACATTGCGGGTTAGATTTCACTTGGCATGTTGATCTGCAGTTTTGGTAAAACTGCAAAAGTTGAAATGGAAGATTTTTTTTGAGAAAATCCTATATAATATTGGTATATGTAGTATGTAGTACTTACTAGTTAGGTTCTTTAAGAAAATCAAAATTTAACCTTAAATCACATTTTCATGATCTATGACTATTTGTGTTTGGATTTGTCTTCTAGACTAATTTCTTGCTGTTAATTTTTCATTTGGCCTTTTTCATACAAAGGAGGAAACTAATTCAACCTCTATATAATAATGAATCTTTATGACAAAATAAATTTAGAAAACCTTACATCTAAAGTGGAATAATACACATGGAAGACCAGAAACAAATATATCAAATTTGTTAATATTTACTAAAATATAGAAACAATAATTAATTAAAAAATATGTTAATATTTAATCAAAACATAATGGAGCAAGAAATGTATTTACCTTAAAGAGAAACAACAGAAAAAAGTATTTTAAATTTTCCAAAAGAGTTAGATTAATTTCCCACAAATAATAAACCTTCCATTAACATATTTCCCAAAAATGAAAACATTATATTGTTCTTAAAATTATAACTAGCATTAAATCATAATTCCTTTTTAAAGTCTATGTACAATGTTTGACTTCTTATATGATTAGATATATCTAAATATAAATAAATTTATTTCCTTTTCTATTAAAAAAACATTAACAAATAAAATCCTCCAAGTAAATTCATGCATGCAATTAAGACATAGTCATCTTCATCATCAAATTATTAAAAACTTAAATTGACAAACATGGAAATATATTTCCTCAAATAGTGTTTAGCATAATCTCCTCTCTTCTTCACACATATAAATAGATGTGTCTTTGGCCTCAACATATCATAACATTACTTTCTCAATCTCTTGCATCTTCTTTAATATTTTATACACATAAAGATTTGCAAAAATGATTAGTGGATTTGGCACAAGAAAGAATCATCTCGTGCGATTTCCAAAACATCAAGAATGTTCATTTTGTAAAAGAACTTTCTTAACACCTCAAGAACTAATCTCACACTTTGACTCTTTTCACTCCAACCACCACTTTACCACCTACTCTTCCTCCGCAGCCGCAACCGCACCCGCAACCACCGCCTTCCGCCACCACCCGAGTCCAAACCTAAACCCAAATCCTACTTTTCCGGCTAGGAATCATATTGACATGAATTATTACCGTAGCGGTTATTTAGATGCTCAAGGGAGGTTTCATAAAGGAACTCCCCCAATGGCGGCGAAAAGAGAGCAGAATAAGCCGGAGCTGATGAATCTTTTCCCGGAGCGGTCATCGGAAAATGCTCGTACGTTGCCGCTTCTTTGCCAGCTAGAGCAACGAAGACCAGAAGCTAATGTGATGGAGAACTCATGTGGAACTATCTCGAGTTCCATTGACTTAACATTAAGGCTATGAATGTTTTGTTATGACTTTATTCTTAATAAAACAAAAGTAAGATATGATTCAAGATTGGAGAAATTGATTAGGGTTCTTGAGAAGCATTGTTTTTTTCTAGTAATTTGAAGCATTTTATTGTTTTTATTCATTTTATCGTAGTAGTTGTTGCTTTTATGTTGTTCTTAGTGTTATTAATCTCTCCGTTTCAAATTAATTGATGTTTTAGAAGTATTTTTTATTTTGGTTTGAGTGATCTTTCACATTTTTATGCAAAAATTTAATGACTTTTAGTGTTTATGGCCATTAGTATATTTATAGTTTTTAATCGGTATACAACAACTTTAAACATAAAATAAACACGGAGTATAGCTTTATTATTTTTCTAATAAGCTTGAATTTGTTCTATTAATTTCATGATTTATCATTTATCATACGTGAAACCTAATCGTTAATACGATTTGGTCGAAATTTACAAGTTAAAACGAAGGGTTTTTCTAATATTATCTAAGAAAATTTTTGAACAAAAGGAACGAGTATATATAACTCTTAAAAAAAAATCTTAATCACGAAACTCATATACAAAACATCACATATTAAAAAAAAAAAACATTTTCTTGTTAATGTAATATTGTTCTTTGTGTCATCTTCGTTTACCCAATTGAAAAGATTTCTTCAAAAATTGATTAGCAACACGATCGTCTCTATAACAAAGAACTCGTAAGATAGTGTTCGGATCCGACCTGTTCCATCGTCCTGTCGTTGGAGGCATCGGAAGTTTATGTCCTGATCCGACCATTCCTATACCGCTTGATTCGCATGTCACGATGCTAAAATCTTCCATAAGTTGTTCAGTTTGTTGTCCCATAAGTGTTATAACTCCTTCCACGGTCTCTGCCTCTCTGTCCACAACTTCTTCCGGTATCAACCCTTCGCCGCAAGTGCAATAAACTTTCTTTAAACTATCGAAATCTTCTTCGATTAGATCGTGATCGTTTCGATAGAATACTCGGGAGTGTCCTCCCGCAAGTAGTACCGTCAAAACTACTTCGAAAGAAGCCTTCATGGCTTCTTTCATAGCTAACGCTTGAGCTCGATCTGCGAGGATCGCGGTCATTAACGTTAAGTTCTGTTTCATGACCCGCAACGCGGGTTTTATCCTCGCGTTAGCGACGTCCCCTACGTAGAGGCTTTCGTAGAAAACCGAGTATGAGTCGAGGAAGATTAGGCGGTAAGCCGCGACTTCAGACACATGCTGGCATGCGGATTCGATGCCAGCTTGCGTGAAGTCGAAGTAAGAGGCGGAATTAGCCCGTTCGCGGTAGCGTTTCCGCGTCGCGGGTAGGACTTTCGGGTTGAGAGAGAGGGCTTTATTGAGGGAGTGAAGTTGAGAGCTTACGAAATGTAATGTGTTGAGTCGAATATAGAGTCGTTGGGTGCCGCGGCTCGTTGATGGACGTGGATGTTGGCCTTCTAACATACCCGAGGCTCCGCCGAGGTGGTTGCTAACATCCTCACCGGAGGCAGTACTACACGGCGCGGCTTTCTTCCAAAGCTTCACAATCTTGGAGTCTCTATTACATCTTGTAAGAGGAGGAAGTGTTGGAATGTAACTCTGTTTTGAACCTAAAACAAAACCCGCCGGAAAAATTAGTCGCCGACATCGATATGAAATGACGAATTTACCCTTTGAACTCACCGCAAGATGCAACAAAAGTGGTGTATTCTTGGAAGAGTTGTTCTAATCCTTCTGCGAGATCATGAACCAAATCCTCTGTTATACAAATCGGAATCTCGAAGAACTCATCGATCGCGTCTTTCGCTAGCTTCATCAACTCTCCACCGGATAGCGCATAAGGTTCCGATTTCGATTTCGGATTCCAAGTCTAACAAAAAGAGATTAAACATTTTCAACATATGAATCATATTTTACTTGAAAGGCAAGTAAAGTTTTCGATAAAACCTACTTCAATCTCCTTTGCTCTGTTCAAGCATTCTTGAACCGTCTTAAGCTTTTCCTCGATCCATTGTTTCAAAAGCCGTAATAGAATCGACTCGACTTCATAAGGAACCATCTCTCGAACAAGCCCTTTACCTCCATCTTCACATTCTACTGAATCTTCAGCCACCATTTGCACAAGAACCTTCTCAAGCTTCCCCGCCGTTTGCAAAACTTCCACGATCTCTTTCGTAATCGTCGACCGACCAGCCAAGAATTGCATCAAGATCGAACCGTAACACTGATGAAGCGAAACCGATGCAACACCAGCTGCAACCGAGTGCCATCTCTTTAGTATCGGGCTAAAACATTCGCGTTCTTGTAACGCAAGCTCTTCTGTCTCCTTAGCTAGTTGAAGCAGCATCTTCGCCGCTTCCTCTGTTTCCGCGGTTTTGGTTTTCGCGTTCTCTATAACCTAAACACAACAAAGATGATCTCAAAAACACACAAAGACATTAAACCAAAACTCTTATAGAAGTCCTAAAAACTACCTTTGAGAAGGCGTTTTTAATAGAAGCTCTAATGTAGTAATCGACGCGATCCCCTGAAGAATCGATTAGTTTCACATCATCTTTCTCTTGACCATTCCCTTGAGAGATCGTTACATCGTCACCTAGAATCTTAGATGACGATAACGCCAATGGTAAAAGATTCTCTATTAATCCAACGTTCCCTCGTTGGAAGTAATCATGATAGCTCAATAACCTATGATCAAACATTCGCATTTCGGTTTAGTCTTTAGCCCGAACTCCTCCCGGTTAACAAAAAAAGACGTTTTCGAGTCGGTAAAGGCATTCGGGTATTTGGTTCGGATCGGGTCGGGTATTTTGGGTTTCGGATATTTCGGGTATAGGATTTGAGGAACCGTTCGGGTAATTTAACAATTCGGGTTCGATTCGGATATTTCGGTTCGGTTCGAGTCGGGTTCGGATCCTAAAAAATATACTTAAAAATGAACTTTTCACTTCAAATTATCCGAAATTCTTTTTGGATTCGATTCAAATTGGTTATTTTTTACCCATATTACCCAAAATAACCCGAAAATACTCCAAATATCATAAAAAAAAACTAATAATTTAGATTTACAACTAAAATTCTATATATCTATTTCATTTTAAACATGAATATAACTAATATCGTCAAGTATATAATTAATTTTGGGTATTTTTGGATACCCATTCGGTTATTGGTTCGGTTCGAGTTCGGTTCCAGATTTTCGGGTATAGGATTTAAGACCCGTTCGGGTATTTTGTTAATTTCGGTTTTGGTTCGGATCGGGTTTTTCGAGTCGGTACCCGAATTTCGGGTAAAAATGCCCACCCCCAGACGGGAGAACATACCTTTTCTCGGTCCATCCTTGCATAGAAGCCAATGTGGAAGTCAATAGCTTCACATAAAGAGCCTCGCGGTCCGACTTCTTGGCGTCGTTCGCGACTTCAGCTAACATGGCGTGAGAAGCACCGAGCAAGTCCGGTTCCATTTGACATGTCACAATGTATTGATGAAACAAAACCCAAGTGAAACATAAGTTATGTATTGGTCTAGTGATCCCCAACATTGTCCATGTCTTCTTCATCAGTTCCAAAAGCTCATCGATCTCATCAAGAACCAACGTCTCATCGCGTATATCGAATATCGACTGCAAAAGCGCGACATAAAGATGAATGTTAAGCGGATATCCATCAGCCCAATGGCATACATCGGTGGTTGTCGGATTAGCGTTTCGCCATGCTAAAGAAGCCACAAAGTTGCAGAGTTTAGGCATTGTGTCTGAGGTTTTGCCCGTGTCGATTGGTTTTGTCTCGCTCTGACGAATGATTTCTCGAAGACGCATTGCGGAATTGTTGGTTTTATCAAGAGGGATTGATGGATGAAGGAGAAGACCAGCTTCAAGAACTTTGAGTTGTCTTCTTTGCCATATTTGATACTCATGGATATCGACAAACTCCGATGTTTTCACGTGCCGGAGAAGCTCTAATGGAAGGATTATCGTCTCTGCTCGCCTACCAGTCTGTCGAAAAAACCGTTAATTTCTTTCAAGAAACAGAGCTTTGTTTGTTGATGATGGAGAACAAAAACAGAGGAACTTACTTGACCAACAAGCGTCCTCATTAGGGTTTTTCGAAGCCGGATGTCACTCTGTTCCGTTACCTTCATTTGTTGTCTCATGATTTCAGCTGAGGTTAACGGTCGTCTAGGCCGAGAAGGCGGGACCGTTAAGAATCCCGCCCCGGGGCTAATGTGTCCTGAACCACCACCACCGCTACCACCTCCTCCTATGCTTCCAAGCCCAGGGCTTGGAGAAGAAGGAGCTGAAGACATTCGTCTAGACGGAGATCTTCTAAGCATCTTTAACCCTAAAGCTCGTTTTACTCGGCTTGTCGGGGTTGTCACAACTTCTTTTCTCCCTAAAGATCCGAATCCAGACCCATTAGGCGACCCGGTTCCTCCTCCTCCTCCGCCTCCTCCTCCTCCAACTCCGTCTCCTTGTTGGTCACCACCATTGTGTTTGGAGTAGAATGTGAGAGCAGTTCTACCTCCAAATCCAGGTGATGACCTACACGCCGCGAAAAAGATCTCATACGCGGTTTCGCGAATCTCATCCCCATCAAGTCCATCAAGATTCCCAAATGGCCAATGAAGATCAGTATCAGGACAAATCATAGAGTCGGTTGTGTCGAATAAGGACTCCCTCCGATAATGACGAGCCATCACGGAGGGGGGGAGGAAGGAAATGAAACACAAGAAAAGATCACGCGGGTTTCGAGTTTATGGATCAATCTGATATCCGGAGGAAAACAAGGGAAGAGAGAAGGATTCTCTTCGTTTTAATATAAGGGGAAGAGAACGAGAAACAGAACAAAGAAGAACAAAAACAGAGGAGGTGGTGGAGAGAGAGACAAGAGATAACTTGGAAGAAAAGCTAAACGACAGCAAATTTCTCTATGCTAAGAAAAGAGAGAGAGGATGTGAGTAAAATGTGGAAGACACATGAAAAAATTTAACCAGAATTAGCAAAACTTCTATTCCAAGTAAACTTCCTGCCATTGCCCTAAATCTTCCATGTTTTATTCTCTTCCTTATATATATATATATAACCTTAAAAGACATAGAGTTTGAAACTTTTTTAGTTAGATGCTTTGTTTGCTCAACAACATACCTTTTGTACAGTCATGTTGTTGATGTGTTTGGTCAGAAGAAATAAGATAATATTTGGTTAGTTACTTAATATCAAATGTTGTATAAAGCAGAGTTAATTTTGGCTGCTAGTTCTTAAAAAGGTACAAAGACAAAGATGGAACAACATTGTTCTGTAGCTGCTTAATAGCCAAAGAGATTTAGTTTTTTGATTTTAAGCTCAAAGAGTAAGAGTATCACTAAGTATGGAGGCACTAAAAAGGTTTATAAGATATCAAACTAGGAACATTAGAAATTATTTTAGACACTATCAAAAATATAGAAACTCCTTTTCAAGATACTAGAAAAGGAGAATTAGAGTCGGACAAATTAACAAGAACCGAAAAACCGAGCCGAATAATCGATAATCGAAACTGAAAAGATGAAAAAAACATCCGAACATTTCCAATTTGAATCATCCGAACATTTCCAATTTGAGAACCAAAATACACGGAACCGAATCGAAATATTTCGGGTAATCGAAAAGAACCGAAATATTTAAAATTATCCAAATGCTTAAAAATTACTTTAAAATATTTGAAAATATCCGAAAGTATCTATAAGTAACTGAAAATATTCAAAAATTGGTTACTTTTTAAAAACCGAACCCGAACCAAAAACCTATCGATTTAATATAGTTCAAAAATTAAAAAACGGAATCAACCGAAAACTGAACTAACCATACCGAATGAACAAGTATTTAAACTATTTAAATGTTGGATCACACTTTAAAGTGAGAACCCTCCAAAAATAGGCGTATGCCACTTAAGCATGGAGACCACACGGTATTCTTTAGTAAAAGGCGAAAGAATAGTTCGCTTTGTGCTCACCACATGGCTGCGTGACCTTACTCCTCAAATCAAATCGTCTCTTTATACTACATCTTCTGCTACTAATCTCTCTCAGCTTCTCGATGTGGGACTCTTTAACTTAGAACTAAACAAAAAAAAACTCTTAATGGGCTTTCATGGGCCTTACATACACATTCTTGGGCTTTTATAACAAATGATCTTCTTCTTCTTCCATTTGAAGAAAAATAAAACCCTAGAAGAAGTCTCCTTCGCTGGTTATAAAACAAACCCTAATCCCTTTCCTCCATTTCTAAGCCGTCCAAAAATGTCGAAGCGAGGTTCGTACTTTTCTTCAATCTGATTCATTTTCACGATTCATTAAAGCTTCGATTTTAATGGGTTTCGTGTGGATTTTTTGATTAGGGCGTGGAGGTACGTCGGGGAACAAATTCAGAATGTCGCTAGGTCTTCCGGTGGCGGCGACGGTGAACTGTGCAGACAACACCGGTGCGAAGAATCTTTATATCATTTCAGTGAAAGGAATCAAGGGTCGTCTTAATCGATTACCTTCAGCTTGTGTCGGCGATATGGTGATGGCCACCGTCAAAAAGGGTAAACCTGATCTCCGGAAAAAAGTTCTCCCCGCCGTGATTGTTCGCCAGCGTAAACCTTGGCGGCGAAAGGATGGTGTTTTCATGTACTTTGAAGGTTAGTGATACTTTCTCTTTAAACCCATTTTGTGAAAATGTTTGTTTAGGATTCAGAACCAAGCTTTAAGTCATGTATTGGCCGACATTTTTTAGGGTTTTGATACAGTTACGAGCTTTGGGAAAGTTAACTTTGTGTTCATCGTTACAGATTCTTTAATGCTTAAACGCTTGAATCTGCTCCATTTGAACTCTAAATACTTAAACTTGATCTGTTCTTAGGTAGTTGTTGTTCATGTTGGTTATGACTATGAGTAGATAGAAATGATATGTTTGTGATTTAGATTCATGTGGTTGGTTGTGTGAGTTCATGTGATTGACAATCTCCAGGCTTAAGTCAAGTATCCACCGACACGATTTTAGAGGGTGTTGATACGGTTACAAGTCTGGTAAAACTGAATCGTGTCCATCGTTACAGATGCATTGATGCTTGAACGCTTGCTTCTGCTCCATTAGGACTCTAAATACTTAAACATGATCTGTTCGTAGGTAGTTATTGTTCATTTTGCTTATGAATAGATAGAAATGCTATGTTTGTGATTTAGATTCATGTGGTTGGTTGTGTGAGTTCATGTGATTGACAATCTCCAGGCTTAAGTCAAGTATCCACCGACACGATTTTAGAGGGTGTTGATATGGTTACAAGTCTGGTAAATTTAATCGTGTCCATCGTTACAGATGCTTTGATGCTTGAACGCTTGCTTCTGCTCCATTAGGACTCTAAATGTTTCTCGAGTTGATCATTGTTTCTTCTCAACAAGCTGTTTATTTTCCCATTGTGTTTAAAGGCAAATACTTATTCGGTTTTACGTTCTTCTATTGCATAGATAATGCTGGAGTCATTGTCAACCCCAAGGGAGAAATGAAAGGTACAGTATATGATCCAAGAATCAAGTGATCTTCTTTTGACATAATCTGATTCTTGAGATCAAGTTTTTACTAAAAAATGTGGCCTTTTTTGTGTGTTTATTTAGGTTCTGCAATCACCGGCCCTATCGGGAAAGAATGTGCAGATCTCTGGCCGAGGATTGCGAGTGCTGCCAATGCAATTGTCTAAAGAGATGATCAAGCACTTAGTCTGGTTTTTGCTAGCTTTTGTTTGATGTATCTTTCTTCAATCTTATTGGTTTTCCTAAATATATCAAAACAACTTTTGGTACCAAAATGTTCTTGACATTCAAATATTTTATGTAGACAATTTTCTCAAGTCTTTAGTTTCATTTCTTTTGTAAATTAAGTTATCACTAAAGATCAAATGTTAACACAATTCTGCTAGCTATAGATGAAGCTTTTGCAGCTTCTGGCTATGGCTATGTATAAATGCTAAAGCAATCGAAAAAGAATGTAAAACAGATATCTTTGTAGAGAATTGAACCAAGTAGAGTCCTCCTCCATCTTTCACAATCCTTAATGCAATTGTCTCATGTTTTGATCCCTGAAACAGAACAAAAATGAGTTTGTTAACATCATAAGATCCTTAGTTTAACCCATTGACAAGGAAGTATTAGTGCCGGATGTTGTGTGTTACCTCCATGAATAGCTCGAAATGGTCTTTTCGTGGTCGGCCTTTAAGAACGGTTAAGGAACAACCCAAGTCCCATCCTCCGCAGTCACACTCCCCTCGAGATTTCCATCTTTGTATCAAACTCAAAGGTCCGTCTTCAGGCCCTCCATGTATCCCTAAAGGAATCACAACATCCATACTTATCAACCCTCTTGAAGTTTCATTGGCAGCATTCGTATGGAGCAACCGCGATTTCTTCAAGAACTTCAACCCCCAACCTCCAACTTCTTCTTCAGGATACTCTTGTTTCACAACAACAGCTAATGCTTCAAGATTTGTTGCAAAGTTGTTTTCAAAGCTTGGCTCTTTCGGTTTCCGATCCCAAGAACATGTCAATCTTGAGGTACTTTGATTGTTCTTGACTTTTTTAGACAATCCTCTGTTTTTCTTACTAAATTGATGCTCACCATTGCTACTATTGAACAAAACAAACTCTCTTCCAAAGGAAGAAGTTGATACCTTTATTCTACCAACTAGATGCGATGATGATGAAGACGATGATGATGATGATTCTCTGCTTTGCAGATGAATCATATAAGAATAGTCTAAACCACTTTGATCATTGACATTGCTGCTTAAACTTGCAACATAAATACCCTTTTGATTCTCCAATTTGAAAACAAACCGAGGCGTTCCATTGGCTCTCATAGTGAATTGAAGGGTTCCTTGAGAAAAGTCTATAGATGGAGATGAGAAGGTTTTGCTTACCTTTTTATGCATCTTTTCAGATTGATAACTTCGAATCCGCGATTCACCTTCATAGTTTTCTACTACTTTGCTTAGAAAATGACTTGGAGAAGGTAAAGTAGAGACCTCACATGAGACTTTTGGACTACTTCTAACAAACTTTAACCACTTTCCGCAGCGCGAAAGTTGTTCATCTTTCTGTCTAAACAAGTTTCTTGATTTCAACAAGCCATACTTGCTTGATGAAGCTTTATACTCAAGAAGATCATTCTTTTGAACATCATGTGTTTCACCAATGTCCATAGTTCAAAATCTCTGTTTTTCAAGAACAAGATTAGGACAGTAATTTCGAAACTACTATAGTGTCAAGACAGATTCTTATCTAAATTAGTATATAAAAAAACAAAGATTTAGTTTCATGTAATGATGAAATTTTGATAGATCTTGAAGCTTAAAATACCATTTTGAAAAGAAGAAAAAAAAACTTTACCTTGTTTCAATAAAATATTTTAAATTAGTATATAAAAAAATAAAGATTTAGTTTCATGTAATGATGAAATTTTGATAGATCTTGAAGCTTAAAATACTATTTTGAAGAGCAAAAAAAAAAAAAAAACTTTACCTTGATATATATCAATGAAATATATTGATCTAAGATGATAATATCACCTTCTTGATTATTTTTTATTTTGTCTCTCACCAAATTTAAAGCTTACAAAGTTTTATTTAGCTCTTTGACAAAGCTTAAAAGCAACAAGAAAATGAGAATTGAAGAAATGGGTATTGTACAAAATTAACGTGTTGTATCCACTTTTATAATTAGATTCTAATTTGATAATGATTTCATTTTTTTTTCAAACTTCCACTTAAGTCTTGTTTTCTAGACTTTTGGTTAAGTGGATTTTAGTGGGAGGTACGTGTTTGGTGGATTCAACAACACGCTTATGTCACTATCTAATTCACTTACATAGTTTTGCATCCTATGAAGGTTTTGAGTAATCGTATAAGAAGGTTTGGTCAACATTTAGAATATAGTTTTAATACATATACAAGAGTCTAATAATATGGTTGGTCGAATGTTAAAAGCTTCAACATAATAGAACATTAGAACTTACTTAGAACTTAAATGAAGTAACTTGTTATCATTCCAATACGTCATTCAATATTTTAATCGTACTATAATGATCACTAAACTAGCTTTGATCGTATTCATATCATCATGATTTGATGTTTTAGATTTTATGGGTAGTTGATTTTTTATTGATGGGAGATTATATAAAGATTGATCAAGACTTAAGTTTTGTTAGAAAAATGGCCAAAAGAATTTCGATAGTATAATAAAAGACAAAATTATATTTTTCTACACATGACCAAAACAAAGTTTGAGTCGACCATGTTTTTATGTTGAAGTTACAAAAAGTTGTATGGATATTTGTAGATTTTATCGGTTTTATCGATTTTAAACTTAAACGCGGTATAGTTTGTGTGGTTCATATAGTAAAATATGAAACGATTAAAAAAGTTGGTAAACTTCTTTATTGTCAAATGGCCTATCTAATTATATTGGTAAACTAAGTTATCTAATTTCAACTAATCTTTCTTGTAATTTAATTGAAATAAGAAGGTTTTTCTAGTAAAACTATGTACTTATAGGGTAAATATGATAAGGTTAATTAATCCATATTATATGAACACATGTAAAACTTGTATATATGAATATCAAATTTAAAGGTAGGTATTTAGCACAAAAAATTGAACTAGAAGTAGGTATATATAAGATAATTTGTATTCTTCTGTTTACGTAGACTATGCATTACGTGGAAAACTTAAGAGCTACTTAATATTATACATCATCTAAATTGTATGCATGCATATATATTAATCAACATCTTTTTGAGTTATGAGTTTATTATAATAAGAAGGGTTCAAAGACCAAACAAAACATATAAATTAGGAACATACCGTAGAATATGGATTAAGATCCTCAAGGTCAAACGGAGACATTCTTTTAAATACATATATTAGTAAATAAACTGTGAGTCGATATTTTGGCTACGATTAATCACAAGATAAAATAATTATGAACGTATAACCACGAAAAAAACGTGGCTATATCATTTTTTCGACTACAATCAATTGAAACTATAAAATCATTATCTGCCACATACTTTTTGGGTTATAATAGTGAAACACTATTTCCCCTTCCAAAAGTTAGATTTTTAGGTTTTTCCGAATTCCACAAAGTTAGATATTTTAGGTTTTAAAGTATATTTTACAAGTTGATCAAAACGAACGGTAAACTTTGATAAACATTAGTTGAGAATAATTGAATTAAACATATATCATTGGTTGATTGTTGGCGAAAAAATCATATCATTGGTTGATTGCTTTTTAAAAATGTTTTGTTGGATACGTAATGTTTTTTATTACTAAACATTTATTGTATTCTTAATTTGTATGAAAAGTGTGGAAAATCCATTAAATACAACATACAATATACATCGTGAATATCATATCATATCATATTACATATAATATATACAAAATTTTGTAATGTTCTATGTAATTTAAACAAAACATGTACATCTCCTCACTACAATTTTATTCATTAGAATTAACCTGCCTAGACCCATTAATTATTCATATCTCTTATCTTTTAACCTTCTTCTAAATATCTCAAACCCATATGACAAATCTAACAAAACATGAGCCTTGGCTAAACAATGTACTAATAAATATACAAATATAACTCTATAATAATACTACTATTTTGTAATCATAAGACCATATAATAAAATTAACTTATATTAAATCCAAGATTGGATTTGATAATTGCACTTGAAAGAGTTCACTCCACTTATGTGTGAAAATATGTCTGAAGAATCAACCAATTGCTCTTCTTGCTTAACTCCCACCTACAAAACCGAACCGGTTAAATACGGTTATCTTAAGAGTTTTTGAATTTGTGATTTAAACCGGATTTAATCTTACATAATCATCATCTTCTTCATGATGTTGTTTATTTAGTTCACCAAATTCATCATTCTTTGCAAATCTTCCTCTAACTCTTGGACGACTATCTGCTAATGTCTTCCTACATGCATACTATCAAAACAAAAAACATACAAAAGAAGAAATTAAGTAAATTCGGTTTACGGAAAACCAATGGTTTATTCCGGTTTAAGAATCAAGAAACCTTAATTTTCTTGTTGAAGTTTCTCTCATTCCTCTTCTTCATGTATCTACGTATCTTCTCTTTTCTCTGCTCCACGGTGAGCTTCTCGATTTTGTTGAAACTCGGGTCATCTAAACCGGTTATCTTCGCGCCTAATTGTGGTAGAACCGGTGGTGCCACAAGGTGGTTTTGGTTCTCTCTACCGTCAGACGTCTACAATATAACCTCTATAAATTAATACTTCGATAAACCGATAATTTTTTTCCTGTCGTAAATGGAGCTTTAGAGTAAAATAATCTCTCGATAAATTAATAAAATATCACCGTTCCAGCAGTATTAATTTTCGGTTTTAATAAACCGGTTTAATTTCACAATCTTTTGTATAAATCATACCTGAAAATGATGATCTCCTGGATTGTAAATGGGTTTAATTGAATCTGGACCAAACATTCCACCATTATCAGCTTGAATCTCCATTAATTGATCATATGATGGTTTAAAATCCGAACCGAAATGGTAAAAACCAGTGTTCATAATATTCCCGGTTAAGTTCATGTAACCGGAATTACCCAAGAAAGAGCAAGAAGGAGAAGAAGGGTTTATGTAACTTGGGACAGAAGAAAGACAATCTTCTTCAAAAGCCGATAAAGTTGGAGGCAGAGTTTCACCGGAAGAAGAAGAGTAAAGAATGTTCTGATGAGGCTGATGAAGTTGAATTCCGGTGAAATCAAACTGTTCTTGGAGTTGATGATCAGAGATTTGGAATTGCATAGATGAAGAGAAATCTATGGAAGCTGTGATATCGTTATCGAAATCATCTTGTGAATCGAATATGATCGAAAGATCTGTATTCTCAGTGTTGTCATTATCTTCTTGATCTTGATTCGAACCACTATTGGATTTGTCTGAAAAGTTATTGTTGTTTCCGACATAACCACAAGCGTTTGATGCAGATGTTACTTCAGAAACTTGATTCAAAGTTTCTTGAAGTAATTGTTGGTCGCAAAATTTGAAGATTTGTTCTGTGAGAGGGCTTGTGATCTCATCCTATAAAACATAACAACATATCAATATAAGTAGATATATATTTTCACCATTCTAAAACCGTTTTGGTCTCTTAACGGAGAGTCTTATACCGCTTTCTTAATGAAAAAATTTCACGTTATATAGAATTAGATACAAAGAACAAGAAGACAAAACATTCAAGGGACTAAAACATAATCAAAGATAAACAATTAAACATTATACACGAATTAAGATGAAGATGAATTAGATAAAATCAAGAACAATAAAAATTTACCATAGAGAGTCTCTCATGAGACGAAATTACATCTTGCGACATGTTTATGTATTCTTTTTTTTTTCTGCGAAATTTTTTTCGAATGTGGTGAGTGATATATGAAGAAAAAAATCCAATGGAAAATATATAATTTAAAAACTTTTTTCTGTTTAAGACAGAAAGAAGAAAAGAAAGTTTCTTACAACTTTCTGGAGAAACTAATTGTAAGTTGTGGATGTTAACGTAACTAGTATATATATATACGTTTCGTTGAATCTATAATTTTTATATATATTATTAAACTAATGAATGTATAAATGTGATTAGGGTTTAAAAAAATGCTAGCGTGGCAACGTTAAACGCGCTAGTCCTAGAGTTTTCTTATTCTCGTGACGTGTCGTGTTAAGATTGGTGGAGATGTGATGACGTGGTGGATTGGTCCCCACCTAAGTGATGACTTGGTTGACCGACAAAGGAGTTTGACCTAATTCTTTTTTCGTTTTTTTGAGGAGTTTGACTTAAAAAGGTTTGTACTAAATTTAGGTTTCTATTTATAGAATTAGCTTTTCTAGTTTTTTTAGTAGTTTTTAAAAACATTTCTCTCTATTTTTTATATGTTTTTATTCATTTTCTAATTTATTTACTTGGGTTGCCTTTTTCTATGGTGGTAAAAATTGGGAAAGAACCAAAAAAAGACTAGGTAAGTGAAAAATTTGAAAAAGATAATTCATATATAGTCAAGTAAATTTATTACATGATAATTTTGAAAAAGTTACGTGATGTTAAATTGAATTCGAAAAAAAAAATAATTTATTTTCCTTCTTTTAATATCTTCTATATTTCTCGTTGTATAAATTTCTTGCAGACGGTCTAACCAAATAAAATAGAACGCAAAAATCAGTTTTTACCCATATAAAATATGATAATACCCGATATGATTTTCTTAGTGAAAAGTCTCCAACCATTAATGTAAAAATATGAAATTCGGCCGTAAAAAAAAGATGAAATTCAATATGAAAATAGTTTTCTTAAGATAGATATTGTGAGAAAATGATACATATATACTTTTAGTCTTTTATCATTAACATGCTTTTGAGTTTGTATCATTTTCTTATACTGCTATATTTTCTTACAACCATAAACCAAAGATTAAACTAATCATATGCTAAACTTATAGATATGTTATTAACAAAAAAAAAACTTATAGATATGTTTATTATTGTGGTTCTATCACTTTTGACTTTTAAAAACGACATCGTTTTAGAAATAGGTTATATTAAAAGCCCAAATAAGTTATATACCCAACAAATAAAGCCCAATAAGTAAATCATAAAAGGCCCAAATTTTAAAGCGAAGAGATCTCTAAAATATCTCCTCAAGCCTTAACCATTTCGTCTACTCTCTCTCTCTCTCTCTTCGTCTTCATCACTCTTCGCAGCGTCGGCGATTTTGTTTAGTAGCTTGCCGGAGCGGCGTAGATAAACCCTAGCTCAGCCACTAAGGATTTGCTCTAGCTTCAGTTCTTCTTCTATTCGAAAATGAACTGTGCAAGTAAGTCTTCTTTCTCTCTTTCTTCTCTATTCGCCGATTTAGGGTTTTCTTTTGGTTCGTGAAACTTTAGCTTTTTCCTCTACAGTTTCCGGCGAAGTCCCGGAGGAGCCTGTGGTTTCGAAGAAGTCTGGTTTGCTCTACGAGAAACGGCTTATCGAGAGGCACATATCGGTAAGCTCTTTGTTTTAGATCCTTTCGCTGTAATAGTGTTGAAGTTCAAAATTTTTACTTGCTGGAACTAGTGGGATCTTTATGTTCTCCATCATATGCACAAATCTTAAGAGTTTTTTGCCTGTTGAGGATTTGGATTTTGTCAATGTATCTGGTTTTAATGCTCTTGTGGGAACTAGTAAGATCTTTATTAGCTTGATATTATGCATAATAGTCAAAACATTGATTTTTTTAGTTTATAAGACATAAACTTAGTTGTCTATGCATCAGGATTCTGGGAAATGCCCGATTACTGGTGAACCACATACCATGGACGACATTGTTCCAATCAAAACTGGGAAGGTAATGCAGCTGTTGGGATTATATCGTCACCGAGATGTGTGTGCATACACTTATTAAGGACTCGTTTCATTTTGCAGATCGTGAAACCAAAACCATTACAGACAGCTAGCATACCGGGATTGCTTGGAATGTTTCAGACTGTAAGCTTTTATATTGATTGCTTGTTTTTTCCCCCAAAACCGTTCTGTTTCGGATCATAGAGAGCTAAATGGGTATATGAATTTGGTACATTATAGAAAGCTGGTTCCACGTGGCTGTTTCTCTCTATTTAACATAGCATATACTACTCTTTAGCGCAGCTAGTGCATTAATAATATGTTCACGTGTTACTGCTATCATGAGAAAAGTGTTCACCAGTTATGTTGAATTTGACAAAATAAATGCCTGAAAAGATTATCTATTTGTTGTGCTTGCAGGAGTGGGACAGTTTGATGCTGTCAAATTTTGCACTCGAGCAACAACTGCATACTGCTAGGCAAGAGCTAAGTCATGCTTTGTATCAGGTAATTATATGCATCTGCCAGACCGCTTGCTGCCTTATCAGACTATGAATTACAGATATTTATTATGTATTGTAGTTTTATTTTCCTGAATGTTTCTACTTATTATTAGAGATAAAGGTGATTGATGGATTTTTTGGGGGTACACTTTTCCTTCTGTTCTGCAGCATGATGCAGCTTGTCGTGTCATTGCCAGACTTAAAAAGGAAAGAGATGAAGCACGACAATTACTTTCAGAGGCTGAGAGGCAGTTACCTGCTGCAGCCCCCGAAGTTGACACATCAAATGCTGCTCTTAGTAATGGTAAACGAGGTATGCATGTACGCTTATTCTAGAAAATAAGTTGGCTCTGTGGTTGTTTCTCTTGTAACATGTTCTTTATTTTGGTCTTTCGAAATAGCTATTGATGATGGTGAACAAGGGCCCAATGCAAAGAAAATGCGTGTTGGAATTTCAGCTGATGTTATCACAGAATTGACCGATTGTAATGCTGCTCTTTCTCAGCAGCGTAAAAAGAGACAGGTGATTCACATTGCTTCATTTAACATCATTATCTTGGATGGAAGTTGGAGGACTTGAGAGAATTACATGTTAACTATATATGTATATATTATTGTTTATACTTTACATGGATAGTACTTTTGTGTTTAATTGAATTTGTGTGTGTTTCATCTCTTTTGATGATTTTTCCTCATTGGTTTGCTAGATCCCTCAAACTTTGGCTTCGATTGATGATCTGGAGAAGTTCACCCAACTCTCAAGCCACCCACTACACAAGACCAGCAAGCCTGGTATTTTTTCAATGGACATCCTACATTCTAAGGTTTGACACCTGGATCTTCTCTATTTCCCGCTTATCATTTTTTTTTGTTTTTTCATGCTATGTATAGTCAATGCATTGAAAGTAATGGGTGACATGGTTATTAGTGTTTATGCGTTAAATTTGTACACTGCTACAACTTTCGGTTGAGTGCTTATCAATATTATTCTTGAAGAAATAGTTTTTAGAGTGTAAAACTATACGAGAGCTTCTATTATGCATACTAAACAGCACTTCTTAAATGCAGGGAAATATAGCTTTTATGTATGTGTGTTGATTAATTGCATTTTGTTTATTATACAATGCTTTTGTATGCACAAGTTGTTTTTTTCAGTTCCCCATTAGGGTTACTAATCTTAGTTTCCTGTTAAATATGGTAATCAGGACGTCATTGCTACTGGAGGAATTGATACAGCTGCCGTTCTCTTTGATCGTCCTTCAGGACAAATCTTGTCAACGCTGACTGGTCACACAAAGAAGGTCTGTCTTTTGCCATAGTTTTCTAATTTTCTTCTAGCTTTTCAAATTTTTTTCTTAGCATGCGTTGTTCCTTTTGCAGGTTACGAGTATCAAGTTTGTTGGTGATACTGATCTTGTTTTGACTGCTTCATCAGACAAGGTAAGTCGACAATATATACAGGACTAAAACCTGATGAACTTATTTATTTAAACTGCATAAAATATTTTTAATGCTTCTAGTGCAGCTGCTGTGTAAATCTAATTCTTGTAAAATTCGTTGTCTCGTCTTTGAAATCCTGATTAAACTACGTAGAGAGACCCCATTGATACACCAGTGTTAAAAAGTTGACCATGGTGCTATCTTTAAGAAATTGTTTAAATACCATTGGTATGATTATCCATATAACAACCGGATATCAGTTGACTTACATAATGGGTTAATTAGCTTGGTGTTGTGGCACTATGCAGACAGTCCGTATCTGGGGGAGTTCTGAGGATGGGAACTATGCCTGTAAACATACATTGAAAGATCACTCTGCAGAGGTAAGGATGGAATTGACAGACTCAGGCTACAACCATATAAAAATTAACCTTTAATATATTTGTTCTCTTTTTTCAGGTGCGAGCTGTAACTGTCCACGCAACGAATAAATACTTTGTTTCAGCGTCGCTTGATAGTTCGTGGTGCTTCTATGATCTGTCCTCTGGTGTATGCCTTGCTCAGGTATCCAAACTTCTCATTTACGAGTAACTGATACGTGTTTTTCCAGTTTCAGCTCATATTTGTGTATGCTATCATAAAATTTTTTTATAGAAAGCGTTATAAGCATTTGCTGAACGTTGGTAACCTTTTTAACGTGTCATTATCATGCTTGTTTTCATTCAGGTCACAGATGATTCCGAAATTGTGGATTACACGGCTGCTGCTTTTCATCCCGATGGTCTCATTCTTGGAACTGGTACCGCTCAATCTGTTGTCAAGATTTGGGATGTAAAGAGCCAGGTAAAATCCCCCTGCCTTTCTTTGTACATCAGCTCTTGAGGTATTGAAACGCTTTCAGCATTCTTCTTTTGTTCTAACCTCAAATCTCATCTCTATCTATCGGCTGATAGGCAAATGTTGCAAAGTTTGGTGGACACTCCGGAGAAATCACATCTGTGTCGTTTTCTGAAAACGGTTATTTCCTTGCGGTATGTACTATTACCCAACTAGATAGAAAGAAATAAGCTTTCTGTTTTACTGTCCATGACCAAATTTTTTTTTCCTCAGACTGCTGCTCAAGATGGTGTTAGGTTGTGGGACCTGCGCAAGTTAAAGAACTTCCGAACATTCGACTTTCCTGATGCAAACTCAGGTATTCAATTAAAACACTCTTAATAGACGTAAAAATTCTGTTGATGGTGGTTTTCATTTCTAAGACACGAATGAAATTCTTTATGCAGTGGAGTTCGACCATAGCGGATCTTATCTTGGCATTGCTGCTTCAGATATAAGGTGAGGTTTACATTGATACACGCTACGTGGTAAATCGTTTAATCTAGGATCTTACTTCGATAAACCGAGAAGATGTACAAACTCAAGAACCATTTATCATACTAATAGAAAACTTGTGTGTTTTCAAATGCTGTAGAGTATTCCAAACAGCTAGCGTAAAAGCAGAGTGGAACCCAATCAAGACTCTTCCTGATCTGTCCGGTACAGGTAAATGCCAAACGAATAAGCTTTTGATGTTTCAGCTCCTCCCTCCTCTTTGTGAAGTCTGTTATGTAGTAGCCATTTGTGAATCCATGAACCTTTTGCAGGTAAAGCAACATGTGTTAAGTTCGGACCCGACGCCAAATACATAGCAGTAGGTTCAATGGACCGTAATCTCAGGATATTCGGTTTACCGGGCGACGACAATACTGGAGAAGATTCTGCACAAGATTCATCATCAATAGTTAGCAGCTAAATTCCTCAATTTTCTGTTGTATCTTTACAGTTAGCGTTTGGTATTTGGTTTTGGTCCTTTCCTCAACCACATTCAACACTTGAGTTTTCTCTCTTTCAACTCCCTCTGCTACATCAAATTTCAAAACATCTTATGAAACAATCAATTCCTCTTTCTTTATTTGATCTGACTGAATCTATATGTAGTGTTCAGAGAAATTTAAAAGGCCTGAGATAGATTTTGACTGTACTTTGGTAAACAAAAACACACACACACTTCACATGATATTGACTGTGCTTTAGTCAATATTCTCAACATGTTTTTGTATCAACTTGAAAGTTTGTAGCTCTTGTTACCCAATTTCCAAAGCAACCAACCAGTCAAACCATAAGTAAGTGAAGTTCTTGAAATGACATTTTAAATAGATAAGCTAATAATATAAGTCTCTCTCTATCAATCTTTCTCTCTCTACCAACCTCTTTTCACATGTCTTGGAGAGAGAAAGAGTAGTCATCCAAAGCTAAAAACAAGATCAGCAGAAACCTAGAAGACAGACACAGAAACTAAAATACCTTTACTGAGCCACCAAGCAAACCAAATTACACAAACTCAAAAAATCTCACAAAGATTCAATCTTTCAACATCTACAATAAGAAAGCAAATGGTTTGATTTTCCCAAACTCTTTTTCTTCCAATCCCCAAAGAAGAAAGAAACCTCAACAAAAAAATGGGTCTTTCAATCTCATTCTTCAGCACCATCACAATCTTCTTCTTGATGAGTCTAGATCTCAATCAAACTCTGTTCACAGAATCAGCAACAACTGAATACACAACCCTAATCTACAAAGGATGCTCAAAACAACAATTCTCAGATCCATCTGGTTCATACTCACAAGCACTCTCTGCTATGTTTGGTTCATTAGTCACACAATCAACTAAAACAAGATTCTTCAAAACCACAACAGGAACAAGCACAACAACAATCACTGGTCTCTTCCAATGTAGAGGAGATTTAACAAACCATGATTGTTACAACTGTGTTAGTCGTCTTCCTGTTCTCTCAGACAAGCTTTGTGGCAAATCCATTGCCTCTAGGATTCAACTCTCAGGTTGTTATCTTCTTTATCAAGTCTCTGGCTTTTCTGAAATCTCAGGCATGGAGATGTTGTTCAAGACTTGTGGGAAGAACAACATCGCTGGAACAGGGTTTGAAGAGAGGAGAGATACGGCGTTTGGTGTGATGCAAAACGGTGTCGTTTCCGGCCATGGATTCTATGCCACTACTTATGAATCTGTTTACGTTTTAGGACAATGTGAAGGTGATGTTGGAGATTCTGATTGTAGTGATTGTGTTAAGAACGCATTACAGAGAGCTCAAGTTGAATGTGGAAGTTCAATCTCTGGTCAGATTTATCTTCATAAGTGTTTTATAGCTTATAGTTATTACCCAAATGGTATCCCAAGAAGATCTTCTTCTTCTTCTTCTTCTTCTTCTTCTTCTTCTTCAAGCTCTGGCTCTTCAGATCCTTCGTCTTCTCCAGGTGACATTTTGATTCTTATCTTCTTTAGATTTTGTGGGTTCATCTGAATCTGGATTTTGAAGAAACCCAACACAAAAAGATTCTTACTTTTGCATCAAATTGAAGAAATTTTCGATTTTGATTGATCTTTCGTTTTCAGTCTAAAAAAAAGTTGTGTGCTTGTTCTTTTAACTATCACAATTATTCCTTAAAAATTTCAATAATCATATGGATAAAATAAACATTTAAGTATGTTATTAACTTAAGCTTTCATCAAATAGTTTCTACACATAAGAAGAAGTAAGTCATTGGTCATTACAAAATTATCATAAACTCAATTAATTTCTTTTCAAAATGAACAATTATATTAGAGTATATTAGATGTATTATTATTTATATTTTTCAATAGATTCATGAACATTATACATTTGACATTATTTTTTAATAATATTGATGATGATATTAAAAAAAAGAATCAAATGAAAAATTTGGACAGAAGCAAGAGGGAAGACAGTGGCAATAATAGTAGGAGGAGTAGCTGGTGTTGGCTTCCTTGTCATTTGTTTGCTTTTTGCCAAAAACTTGATGAAGAAGAAACATGATGGTACCTTCTTTTACATACATACAAAACACATGCACATGTGATCAAAGAATATAACAAAGAGCAAGTTTCATGAACTTTTCATTACAATTATTATTTCTTTTTGGCAGATTATTGAAAGATGAGGATGAGTTCCAATACATTCAAAGAGAGGCATAAAAAGTTTCTTTTATATATATCTTAGTTCATATTCTTGAGAGGTTAGGGATTTAGAATGTTCAAAAAAAAAGAAAACAATTCCAAAAATGTTTTAAGAATTTTGTTTCCTTTTTTAAACATTTGCACTAAATATTGGGGGAAAAGCATCAATTACACTAAGTATTTTCAGCTGACTAATTACACATTAATAGTACACACATTGTTTCTTTTCACTACTTTAAATGATCACATAGGTTGCAATTAATAGGAATGTTGTCAATTAATAATGCTTTGACTCTTATTCTTTAGCTAAAAGTTGTCTACACATAAGAAGAAAATTGAATAGTATTGTCTTTAGTTCATCAAGAAAAGAAGTGAAAATTCTACAAAACTTTGGGACATATTTGGAAGTTTAAGGTTTGTGTTACAGTAACATTTAAGAAACTGTCATTTAACTGAAAATGCAAAGACATGGACATGAGTGAAGCTTCTTTTTTCATGTAAGAAATGGTCTTATGAAGCTGAGAATTTTCATCAGTAACTAGAGTTATATCTTCTTCTTGATATTCATCATCTTCTTCTTGATATTCATTCTTCTGTTTCCCATAGAAACCGAGCATACTCTCCTAGAATCATGCTGACCAAACACACAAGAAGAAGAAGAAGAAGAAGATGATGATTATCGCATTTTAGTTTTCAATTGTGAAAGCAAAAAGGAGATAGTAAAGAGATTTTTCAAGATTTGTAATTTGTACCAGTCATTTGGAGAGGCTTCAACGGCCTTTTCGAAATAGAACAAGGCCTTCTCATGGTCACCTTTAATACTCCAAAACGCTTTCGCATATCTGCATAGTGTGTCTCCATCTTCTGTTTCGGATATCCGTGAGCTACGTTTTCTCGATGCCTCAAGCTTTTTCTTCGGAAAAGGAAAAACAGAATTTGACAATAGAGGGTTAAAGCTAAAAGCCTACGGGTGTAACAAACTTGAACAAAGATGTCTACAAGAGTCATTGAGAGATGGAACATGATAGGTGGATACTAAAGTGTCATTGATCCACAGAGCGAAAACTAAATAATCTATAAAGCCACAAAACAAAACCCACCTCGATATATTCTCGGTCTCTAGAAGAGTCATAGTCCTCATCGTCATCCTCAGCGCTTATCTCCCATAGGAAACTAGCATACGCTGCAAGAACATCGCTGAAACAAAAAGAGACTCTCAAGACTATTACTAAACACAGAATCATCAATGGAATTAGTATTGCCCAAGAACAGACCTATCCTCAGGAGATGCTCGAACAGCGCGTTCAAAGTAACTCAAAGCTTTAGCTTCATCCTTGTGAAGCTTCATTACTAATCTACCATAGTCTGCTAAAGCTACTCCATCACTAGGCTCAACTACAGTACACTTATGATAATGCTCTTCTGCTCCACTAAGATCTCCTTTGTACTATTTTCCACAATCAAATAGAAACTACTTTAAAAGCCACAGAGACAATACACAACAATGGTGAGTTGTTAAGTGAAAATTTCAATACCTCCAAGAACTTAGCATAGTTCTTGTGAAGCAAAGGATGCAATGGGTAATCCTCAAGCATTTTTTTGTAATAGTCATCACAATTCTCATCATCAAAACTAGGGAAATCAAAAGATATCATCTCATCACCAAACAAATCAAACTTATCAATCCCTAACCCTGTAGCTAAATGCATAGGAGGACTTGGTGGTCTTTCAATCTCAAAACCTCTTTGTTCACTTCTCTCTCCACCATCTTTATCAAAAACCCTTTTCTTCGTTTTATCAAAGCTTGCTCCTTTCTCACCTTCACCATCTTCTTCTTCTTCATCTTCATCTTCTTCTTCCTTGATCGATAAGATATCAATGTCGTGACCCACGAAACTAAACTCGGAGTCAATCGAATCTCCGATCGTCACCGTTCTCTCTAGATTCTCCTCGGGTCTGTTCATCGGATCATCGTGTTCAAACCCATCTCCGGAATCGAAGTAAATCGAAAGAGATGGCTCTGTCTTCAACATCTTTTGGGTTTCTCTCATGAATCCTTTCTCAAAGTCTTGAACTTTGGATTCCTTTGGAGCACGTAAGGTTCAAATTCGATCTCTTTGATCGATTCGTGGGTCCTTTGATTACAGATTCGTCGAATGTTTTGATCCGAAAGAGACCCCAACAACAACGATTGGATGAGATAATTTTAGGTGTCTCAGTCATGGAAATGAAGATAAGTGTGGGGATTGATTATAAAATTCATAGGAAACAACAAAACTTTCGTTAAAGACCCTTTCATTATTTTTTTCTTTACAAATTCTCCCATAAGTTAATTTTTTTCTTTTTAACCCCCAAATCCAAAGCAAATAGCTACATAATCTTCTTTCTAAGCATTTCATAATTAGTGAACTATATTATATTTTTGTTGCATGTGGAAATTCAAAACAATTTTTTAGATATTCCAATTATAGTATATTGATCAATGATTTTATTGGTTTAGGTTATAGAATACTATATATGTATATGGGTGACTATAGATTTATTATAGTTTGAGTCTCAATTTAGAAAGAAAAAAGAAATATCTACATGAGTTTGCTTGCCCTTTCTTTGGGGCGGACACTTAGGTCTTCACACGAATCGATTTTGTGGAGTGTAGGCCACGCAAAGTAAACTTCTTTTTTTTTTAAAAAGACATATTAAGAAAAAGCCATTGGGCCATTTAAAAACAAAGAAGCCCTAAGTTAAGTCAATTTCTTTAGGAAAGTTATTGGGCCTTTTGAAAACAAAGAAAGCCCATAAAAAAGTTACAAAGGATGTGTTCTAAATAGCAAGCCATACACAATCTTTTAAACCCGAATTATCGAATTCGACCCGAACTCGAACGAGTATCCGAACTTCCAATTCTAGTTCGGGTATTGTTATGGCTCTTTGAGTTTTGGCAAAGTTGCTTAATACTTTTGATTAAAGTATACTAAAAAAATCGATAAAACAAAGGTTTAAATTCGATTTTGAGTTCTTGTTTCTCTTTTTCCTAGTTATTTCTTTCTTCCTTTGTGCTTCGCGATGTACCATTTGTCTCTATATTATGAGAGAGGGATTTTTATTTTTAATCGTGCTTTAAAAAATCGAATAAGGAGTGCGAAATGTTACATTATCTAATAAATTAATTCAATGTAATTATGGTCAAAATAATAAGAAATGTTTTAGATTAAAGTAACCAAAACAAAAAATATTTGAATGTTATAGAAAATTTAATTAGTTACCTAAATGATAAGATATTTAACAATTTTTAAGAGTCCAACAAAGAATAAGAAATGAGTCCAACCAAAATCAAAAGAATAAAAAAGACCAAAAAAAGTCAAACACTTGTAAGTCTTTCGAACAAAGATTCATAGTGTTCTTCTTTAAAGACCAGACCATAACTAGATTTGTTGTGTTCTTGGAATTGAGAAATGGATCATAATCATCATCTTCACCATCAATGGCGATTGAGATTTTCGTTCAAGAACGCTACAATTGCTCTCACTATCGTCAACATTCTCATCTTTCTCTTCCTCCTTCGAGATTTTTTCACTTCCTCTTCTTCTTCTTCTTCCTCTCGCCGACTCGTTTCAGGTTCTTTTTCGATACTTTTCTCTCTACTTTCTTCATGATTCCTTCTGGGTATTGCTTGATTCTGCGTAATTTCTCTCGATTTTATCGAATTTCGATTAAAGTTTGGTCCTTTATGAATCATCTTGTGATGGGTCTTTCTCCGATCTGTTCATAAACATCAAAGTCTCATGCTTTTGTAGAATAGTTTCAGATTCATAACTCAAGATTTAGTGTATACACGCTTCTGTTTCACTTCAATTTTCGATTTCAATATCACTTTGATTCTCAAATTTTGGAGAAAGTTTAGATTTTGACAATTCAACTGAACTAGATCACATTCTAATACCTCTAGAGATTGAAGAAGTGATGTTGATGTTTCTACATTCTTCATCAAGATTTGAGTTGAATTATCGATTTTGTTGTTTGCAGAACTTTTGTGTTCATCTTTGTTTTGGGTTCTTGAAAGTTTGATTCTTTTCGATATGTGAAGATACATTTCTAGTTTGATAAATGCAGCTCAGCTTCGATATGTGAAAGAAGCCGAAAAGATAAGGCTCACTATGCAACCATTAGAGCTAATCAAAAGAGTAAGTAACAACATTCTAAATCATAGCATTAGTCGCATTCACATCCGGTGACCATCATTATAGTCTTTAAGTTTAAAAGATTTTAGTAATGTGAAGAGATTTGGTTTATGTTTTTTATGAATGATAGGTGCGAGAAATCGAACAGGAAGTATCTGCGGGGCAAGAAACAGAGCAGCAGAAAGATGTGAAGCAGAACACAGCGGTTGATCTCTCTAAACGGCTTAAGGATTTCCGCGCATTGAATGATGCATCGAGCTCGAAAGGTATTTGCATAATCTTCTTGTTTTAGATCAGAAACAAACTACATTACGAAGTTTCGGATCTGTTAACAAAATGGTCTCAAATCCTCATAGCATTGGAAGAATGGCGAAAGCGGAAAATGGAACGAGCAAGACAACGAGATCTTGAGAAAACCGGAGGAGTTTCTGCGATCAAAACATAAGAAAAAGGATGAGATTTATCATGGTTGCTGCTATATATATAAAGTTAGTTAACGTTATAAGAAGTCTCATACACATACACAATGCTTGAAACCTGTCAAAAATATATGAAAATGTTGTAATGTTACCAACAGTTTAACCTCACAATGTTACACCAAGTTTTAGATTCAAGTAAAGATTTGTCAACACATCACAATTTTAATCATGCAAGTCTAGGGTGGGCGTTCAGTTCGATTTTTTGGTTTTCGGGTCATTTTGTTCTTTAAATTTGAAATCATAATGGAACCGAGAAAAAAAATTAGTTTTGTTCGGTTCGGTTCGGATTCGATTATGATTGATATTTAGTAACCATTTTGATATGTTTTTTGGATGTTTTTCAATATTTTTTGATATTAATAGGTATTTTTGGTTATTTTTATATATTTTTTGAATATTCAAAATATTTCGCTTTGGTTCGATTTCGATTTATTTTTTCTTTAAAATTCGTTTCGATTTCAGTTTATATATTTTTCTGTTTCTTCGATTCAATTTTTCAGTTCCAATTAATAAGCTTAGCTGGTTGCAAATTTTGTCTATTCACCTCTTAGTTTATAATGTTCAACCATTGTAGCTTATTTCTAATAATTTTGATAATACCGGTCCAAAGAATAGGCAAAAAAACCGACCGTTTAGGACGTTACAATATAGATCAAAGAATTGTCATATTTATTTGATTTTTTCTCAAAATCCGTGGATTAACCCCTACAAAAATATAGAGCTTTTTGGTAAATGTTCTAAATACTGAAGTTTATACACTTAAGTGTTGTTTAAAAATTTCTAACCACATTCTACATTTACATTAATGTATGCTAAACTTTATTTCATGGTACATGGGCATCGTTTCGATTTTTTTTTAACAATTAATTTATTAAAACTTCATATACGGTGTAAATAAGTTGACTAACCGCTATAAAATCTCTATTATCTAGAGAAACGAAGACAACAAATGTTCCAAAACTCTTAGACCATCATCCTATCTCAGTAAATGATGAAACTATGCATTAAAACAAGATTGTCATAATTTTTGAATTTTTCTCAAAATCGGATGGTTAACCACTACGAAAATATAGAGTTTTTTGGTAAATGCTCTATATACTGAAGTTTATACTCTTTAGTGTTGTTTAAAAATTTCTAACCACATTCTACATTTATATTAATGTATGCTAAACTTTCTTTCATGGTACATGACATCGTTTCTATTTTTATCAATTAATTTACTAAAACTTCATATACAACCAAAATAAGTGGACTAACCTATATAAAATCTTTTATTATCTAAAGAAATTGAGACAACAAATGTTCCAAGCCCCTTTTACCATCATCCTATGTCAATGAAAGATGCAACTATGCATTAAAACGAGATTGTCATATTTTTTGAAATTTTCTCAAAATCGGTTGGTTAACCCCTACGAAAATATAGATTTTTTCGGTAAATGCTCTATAANGAAGTTTATACTCTTTAGTGTTTTTTAAAACTCTCTAACCACATTCTACATATATATTAATGTATTATAAACTTTCTTTCATGGTACATGGGAATCGTTTCTATTTTTTATCGATTAATTTCTTAAAACTTCATATACGACCTAAATAAGTGGAGTAACCGATATAAAATCTCTAATATTTAAAGAAACGGAGACAACAAAGGTTCCAAACCTCTTTAACCATAATCCTATGTAAGTAAAGGATGTGACTAAGCATTAAAACAAGATTGTCATATTTTTTGAATTTTTCTCAAAATCGGTTGGTTAACCCCTACGAAAATATAGAGTTTTCGGTAAATGCTCTATAAACTGAAGTTTATACTCTTTAGTGTTGTTTGAAAATTTCAGACCATATTATACATATATATTAATGTATTCTAAACTTTCTTTCATGGTATATGGGCATCGTTTCTATTTTTTATCGATTAATTTCGTAAAACTTCATATACGACCTAAATAAGTGGAGTAACCGATATAAAATCTCAATTATTTAAAGAAACGGAGACAACAAAGGTTCCAAACCTCTTTAACCATAATCCTATGTAAGTAAAGGATGTGACTAAGCATTAAAACAAGATTGTCATATTTTTTGAATTTTTCTCAAAATCGGTTGATTAACCCCTACGAAAATATAGAGTTTTCGGTAAATGCTCTATAAACTGAAGTTTATACTCTTTAGTGTTGTTTGAAAATTTCAAACCATATTATACATATATATTAATGTATTCTAAACTTTTTTTCATGTACATGGGCATTGTTTCTATTTTTTATCGATACGACATAAATAAGTGGAGTAACCGATATAAATCTCCATTATCTAACGAAAAGGAGACAACAAATTTTCCAAAACCTCTTTGACCATCATATTATGCCAGTGAAGGATGCAACTATATATTAAAACAAGATTTTCATTTTTTTTGAATTTTTCTCAAAATCAGTGAGTTAACCCCTACTAAAATATAGAGTTTTTCGGTAAATGCTCTATAAACTGAAGTTTATACTCTTTAGTGTTGTTTAAAAATTTCTAACCACATTATACGTATATATTAATGTATTATAACTTTCTTTCATGGTAAATGGACATTGTTTCTATTATTTTTTTATCAATTAATTTCATAAAACTTCATATACAGCCTAAATAAGTGTAGTAACCGATATAAAATCTCCATTTTCTAACGAAATGGAGAAAAAAAATGTTCCAAACCTCTTTGAAAATCATCATATGCCAGTGAAGGATGCAACTATATATTAAAACAAGATTTTCATTTTTTTTGAATTTTTCTCAAAATCAGTGAGTTAAACCCCTACGAAAATATAGAGTTTTTCGGTAAATGCTCTATAAATTGAAGTTTATACTCTTTAGTATTGTTTAAAAGTTTATAACCACATTCTACATATATATTAATATATTCTAACTTTCTTTCATGGTACATGAGCATCGTTTCTATTATTTTTTATCAATTAATTTCATAAAACTTCATATACAGCCTAAATAAGTGTAGTAACCGATATAAAATCTCCATTTTCTAACGAAATGGAGAAAAAAAATGTTCCAAACCTCTTTGAAAATCATCATATGCCAGTGAAGGATGCAACTATATATTAAAACAAGATTTTCATTTTTTTTGAATTTTTCTCAAAATCAGTGAGTTAACCCCTACTAAAATATAGAGTTTTTCGGTAAATGCTCTATAAACTGAAGTTTATACTCTTTAGTGTTGTTTAAAAATTTCTAACCACATTATACGTATATATTAATGTATTATAACTTTCTTTCATGGTAAATGGACATTGTTTCTATTATTTTTTTATCAATTAATTTCATAAAACTTCATATACAGCCTAAATAAGTGTAGTAACCGATATAAAATCTCCATTTTCTAACGAAATGGAGAAAAAAAATGTTCCAAACCTCTTTGAAAATCATCATATGCCAGTGAAGGATGCAACTATATATTAAAACAAGATTTTCATTTTTTTTGAATTTTTCTCAAAATCAGTGAGTTAAACCCCTACGAAAATATAGAGTTTTTCGGTAAATGCTCTATAAATTGAAGTTTATACTCTTTAGTATTGTTTAAAAGTTTATAACCACATTCTACATATATATTAATATATTCTAACTTTCTTTCATGGTACATGAGCATCGTTTCTATTATTTTTTATCAATTAATTTCGTAAAACTTCATATACAGCCTAAATAAGTGTAGTAACCGATATAAAATCTCCATTATCTAACGAAATGGAGAAAACAAATGTTCCAAACCTCTTTGACCATCATCCTATTCTAGTGAAGGATGCAACTATATATTAAAACAAGATTTTCATTTTTTTTTGAATTTTTCTCAAAATCACTGAGTTAACCCCTACGAAAATATAGAGTTTTTCGGTAAAAGCTATATAAACTGAAGTTTATAATCTCTAGTGTTGTTTAAAAATTTCAAACCATATTCTACATATATATTAATGTATTCTAAACTTTCTTTCATGGTACATGGGCATCTATTCTATTTTTTATCAATTAATTTCGTTAACTTCATATACAACCTAAATAAGTGGAGTAACCGATATAAAATCTCCATTATCTAACGAAATAGAGAAAACCAATTTTCCAATCTCTTTGACCATCATCCTATGCCAGTGAAGGATGCAACTATATATTAAAGCAAGATTTCTCAAAATCAGTGAGTTAACCCAACAAAAATATAGAGTTTTTCGGTAAATACTCTATAAACTGAAGTTTATACTCTATAGTGTTGTTTAAAAATTTCTAACCACATTCTACATATATATTAATTTACTCTAACTTTCTTTAATGGTAAAGGGGCATCTTTTCTATTTTTTATCAATTAATTTCTTAAAACTTCATATATAGCCTAAATAAGTGGAGTAACAGAGATAAAATCTCCATTATCTAACGAAATGAAGACAACAAATGTTCCAACCCTCTTTAACCATCATCCTATGCCAGTGAAGGATCCAACTACGTACTAAAACAAGATTTTGATTTTTTTTTGAATTTTTCTCAAAATCAGTGAATTAACCCCTACAAAAATAGAGTTTTTCGGTAAATTCTCTATAAACTGAAGTTTATAATATGTAGTGTTGCTTAAAAATTTCTAACCACATTCTAGATATATATTAATGTATTCTAAACTTTCTTTCATGATACATGGGCATTGTTTCTATTTTTTTATCAATTAATTTCGTAAAACTTCATATACAACCTAAATAA
>OVAN01000121.1:0-88379 GCA_900406275.1 Anastatica hierochuntica | reverse complement strand
TAGATGACTATATTCTTAACTAGGAATATAGATTGCTCGGTTCCGGTTCGGATTCGGTTCTACATTTTCGGGCCGTTTCCGGTTCGAGTATTCGGGTCCGGATATTATGTCCAACCCTACCCTATTCTAAACTGCGTTATAAACATTTCTTCAATTTTTTTTAAAAAAACACCACAAAATCAAAATATAGTAAATCTGGTGACCATAATAAACTTATTAATCAAATACAAACGATTATATAATCAAAGAATAATGCATGTAACAATGTAACGTATATGTGTGTATGTTCCATCAATACCAAATGTTTACACTGCTATCATTAGTCTATTGTATTTCCCAAAGGTTTTTTTAAACAACCACACAATAATCAGAAAGTCACTCTGTAACGGGTTACCCAGTTCGAAGGAGAAGATTTTACAAAAATAAAATCATGAAAAATGATTTCCCAAAAGTTTACAATAATGATTTTAATTCATGTTATACTTTTTACCCGAAAAATTAAAAACTAAATTACAACACCTCTAAAATTTGATCACCATGTATTTTTCGCACATTGCAAATATAGAAGTTATACATAATATATTGTAAACCATATATTGTATTTGAAATAACAATATTAAAATCCAAATAATTTTCAAATAAAACGTATCAAAATATCTCGCGCTTAGCACATTACAATTTCGATATACTTTTTATTTTTTCGAGTGTTGTATGATCTATATTTTGAATTTTTGCCTAACTTAATTTCACTTAGTATGTTTCGAATATAATAGAATTGTTGAAGTTTTATAGTAAAAGTTTCTAGACTTTACTTACAATTTTTTTCTCTTTTTTTATGCTTTTCAAGTATTTGTTTTTATAGGTTCCAACAAAAACATATTAAAATTTTTATAAACCATGATCTTATAATCCCAAAAATCCTAAAACTCAATTCTTAGAAATAATAAATAGCTCAATTTATATAATTAAAATATTTCAAAAAATTGAGTAAAAACAAAATAATGAAATGAAAAAGATTAGCATAAGAAAATATCACTAAAATTTTAGAAAAATAAGATATACAAATTTATACTTAAATTTTATAAAAATGAAATAATTAAATGGGCACTTTCAATCAATTTAAAAAATACAAATATTACATTTAATAACAAACAATTCACGGAGCATGCTATATTGAGTCCTAGGAATGAAACAATAGACGAGAACAACGACTACATGCTCAACAAATTGCCATATAACTAAAAGAATATTTAAGTGTCGATACTTACGAGAAAGTCGAAACAGTTGGTGCAGAATATGGTGCAATGTACCCTATTGAATATTTAACATCGCTGGAGTTCCCTAAACTCCCAAAACATAAACCCAAGCTCAAAATAGACGTCTCCATTATGCTCCAAAAGAACATAAACCAAAGAGAATGACTATGTAATGGAACAAGGCTAACTATCACCCAATCGGGCGAGAGGTTAATCGAGGGGCAAATAATCACGGGGGCAAATACCGGTCAGAAGGTTCTAATACCAAGGGTTGTTTTATTACCGCCTAAAACGAATCACCTTTTATACTGCATGGACGCCAATTCTCAATTAGGGTTTGCAACGCGATGACTATAAACAAAAGTCAAGGACTAAAGCAAGTACTCATATACTTGACCAGGCCAGTCTTCAGTCATGGGCAACTTTATGTTGCTCCTTCAAGAGTCACAACCCTACAAAGATTGCACATCTTACAAGGAGAAGAAGAACCAGAAGAAAGCGTGAGGAATATCGTCTACAGATAAATTTATAACAGATTACCGAGAAAATGAGACACATTGTACTAAATCCATAATATAAACTACAAGAATAAAAAAATAACATAGCGTACAATGCATGTTATATATGAGAAGAAGATCGACAATCACTTCATAATGAGAGAGAAAAAAATGCACAAATTACATGGTAGAAAAACACCTAAATAAAAAAGTTATATATCTAATACTAAAGAAATATTTGCTCCCATTTACAGATTACCAAAGGAACAACCTACAATAGCGAGACCGACATTCTTGCTATGTAAAAAAACACATGAAGTCTTCCCGAAAAGAAGATATGAGCACCAACAAGCATGCCTACACTACATGAGGTTGTTTTTTTCGCAAAAAAGAATCCACTACATGAGGTTTGTTTTGTCGAGAAACTTTGAATTCATGTGGTTAACTAAAAGGGCTATGCCTATTGAACATTTTTTAAATTTTTAACACATTAACATTAGTTATTGCTTTCATATTCAAATTACTAAACTTCTAAACATTACACACTATTAATAAGAATGCACTGTAATAAAAACACTACAAATAAAAAATAATTTCATCAAACCGCACCTCAAACTTGAGAAGTCAAAAAAAAATACAAACACAAATCCGCGCGTAGCGCGGGACTTCCCCTAGTAGAGTAAAAACAACAAGAGAGGAAGATCCCAAGTGAAAGTGAGTTTCTTGTAATGGTCATACCCAAAGGCTAGCTTGAAAATCTGCTCATATTCATCGACGAAATGAACATCGAGCCCTTCTTTAAGGCTTTCCTCCAAATCCGCAAAATCTCTACGGTTAGCCTCTGGAAATATTAACATCTTCACTTGACTCCGCCTTGCAGCCATAGTCTTCTCCTTAAGCTAAGAAATAGAGAGAGGTTTAGTATATTACATTACACTTAATAGAAGCTAAAACAGAGTAATTGTAGACTGTTTGTTTACTCACGCCGCCAATTGGAAGAATCCTACCGGTAAGAGTGACTTCTCCGGTCATTGCAAGATCCTTCCTTACCGGTTTCTTCATGGCGAGTGATAGCAAAGAAGTGATCATGGTGCATCCCGCGCTAGGACCGTCTTTTGGTGTAGCTCCTTCAGGAACATGTAAATGAAGCTTAGAGTTCGCAAAGAAGAGGTTCTCGGGTTCTTTATCAACCATTATTCTTCTTGCAACCGTGTGAGCAATCTCTGCGCTTTCTTTCATCACATTCCCAAGCTGACCCGTTACCCGAAGACCGCCTTTGCCTTCTTTTTCTTCTACAAAAGTTGTCTCTATGTACGATGTTGAACCGCCCATTGATGTCCACGCAAGACCCATTACAACTCCAATTGGTGTTTGTTCATATATCTTATCTCCGCGGAAAATCGGTTTGCCTACATAATCTATAAAGTTTGATTCATCAATCATATACTTTTCAGCTACCTCTCTGCTCTGCTCGCTCTTTGAACCCCCACCAACTGCGTATTCAATTACCTTTAGAACATCATCTAATCGTAAATACTCATTTGTCAACTCGATAGATCCAGCGGTTTTCGGGGACTCCAAATCATTCTTAGCCGCTTTGTCGTATGCTCTTTTGCGTACAAGCTTAAGAGCAATCTGTTTCGAAAAAAACCAAAATCATATTTCAGATTCTTAGACATCCAAAGTTTGGAAATATTTAGCGAGCTTATTTACTTTACGAAAAATCTTCTCAATATGCTTCTGGAGATTTCGAACTCCGGCTTCTCTACAATAGTTTTCTATCAAGGAAAGAAAAGCCGCATCACTCACATCAACCTGTTCAGGCTTAATGCCACATTTTCCGCATACAGATTTCACTAAATAGTCTCTAGCAATATGCATTTTCTCATCGGTAGTATACCCCGCGACATTAATCATCTCCATTCTATCTAGCAAAGGATCCGGAATATTATCTGTTTCGTTCGCTGTGCATACAAACAAAACCTGTAACAAAAAACATTTGTTAGACTTGTAAATGGAAGTGTCAATAAGAAAACAGAAAGTACCTTTGAAAAGTCGATAGTAACATCGAGAAAGAGATCAAGAAAATTTGCGTTTTGCTCTGGATCAAGAAGCTCCAACAACGCACTCGCGGGATCTTTTTCACTTCTCTTTCCTAGCTGCCAAATGATTCAGAGAACCAATGAACAAAGTGACAATTACAACAAGTAAATCTCATAAGCTAAAACGTTCGAAAACGCACACTAACAAAGCCT
The DNA here is from genome assembly GCA_900406275.1 of Anastatica hierochuntica. Taxonomy (NCBI): domain Eukaryota; kingdom Viridiplantae; phylum Streptophyta; class Magnoliopsida; order Brassicales; family Brassicaceae; genus Anastatica; species Anastatica hierochuntica. Next base: position 84,371 of record OVAN01000121.1, on the reverse strand, counting down.
ATACCTTATCAATCTCATCGAGCAGAACAAGCGCATTCTCTGTTCCTACTTCCTTTACACATTGCACCATCAGATAGTCCACCAACAGCGAGCCGAAAGAATTTGCGGTCAAGAGCATACGCTACAGAACGCGCAATGCTAGTTTTCCCAACTCCAGGAGGACCAGAAAGACAAATGATCTTCCCTGTTTGAAAACACACACAAAAACTTTCAGTTTCAAAACTTTATATATAAACCCGAAAAACGCAAAAGATACAACCATCTGGATTGCCCGTAAGTGTTCCAACCGCGATAAACTCTAGTATTCTTTCTTTAACATCAGATAATCCGTAATGATCTTCATCAAAAATCTTTTCCGCCTGAAAGACATCAAAATTCTCATCACTACAACAACAAAAAATCAATATCATTACAAAGTAATTTGTGTAAAATCAAATAGCTTCTTCCTTGAAAACATGAAAGCAAACCTGCATTTTCCCCAAGGCAACGCGGTTAACCAATCAAGATAGGTGTAGATATCATCGGTACTACCGCGATCGTCTTCTTTCCTATCCATTTTAGCAAACTTTTCTTCCATGACTTTTAGTACATGTTTCGGAATTTTCTCTTTAATAGGTTCAATCTTTTTCCTGAATGTTTCTGCGGAAAAGAAGAGACTTTATTAAGCTTCATCGACGCAAAGCTCTCGGAAACTAATAATGCTGCTAACCAGAAAGTTTAGTCTTTTTGCGGTATGTAGCAGAACTAGACTCCTGCAATTAGGAGACTTAATAGTCATTAAACCAAATGATATACAAAACATCATACGTATTTGCTTCGGTCTTCATCGGTCTTTGCTTCGGATTTCTAAATACGAATGAAAAGAGAGATAAGGATTCATTCATTCTATATGAAAAAACATATCATTTACAGAGAAAGGAGGCATGAGTTACCGGGAAAATGGAGGCATGAAACACTTGAATCTTGTTGATTTCCACTTGTTTTTTCGCCAATTCTAGTGTCAAGTCGAGACGCTTATGAACCTGGATCGAAAGAAACCGATATGTGAGAAGATTACTAAGAAAAATATCATACTAGCATAGTTAAAACTACTTGCATCTAGTTCTTCAAGAAGCATTTGAATTTTATGTTTGCTAGCATTAGAGATTCCACCTCCAAAATCGGCTAACTTTTGAGAATTGAAGTCAATAGCCTCAAAGATCCCGGATCCAAAATCGGTTAACTTTCTTCTTCTTTTTTCTAGTAAAAACTCGGCTAACTTTCGATAGTTGGAATCACCTATATCCTATATAGAATTCAAAAGGAAATCTACTACTTAAGGTACTGAAATTTCCGACATATTTTTCGCAATCTCGCAAGAAATGTCAGAGAAACAACATGCCTGTGTATATTTCTGAACTTGTTCTTTCCAGAGTGATGTTGTCTTTATGACATCCTTAAGCGTCGAAATAACTTCATAACATGTTGCCTTGATGACTTCATTGTCCTTTTCATATAACTTATCCTGCACAAGGATTATACATTTTCCGAAAACCGTATGTCTTGTGTTCTTAAAAGGAAAGGCTTGAAAACCGAAACATACCTTTAGATGGTCGATTTTGACAGTTAGAGGATCTTCATTCGCCTGTATAAACGAACTTTTACTTTTTCACGAAACTTTTAAAAGAGAAGAAACATTGAAGAATGTTAGTCCATTGACTTACCATCTCTGTTATTTGAAGTCGTTCGCGACCTGTAAGGATGACTTGGTCACCTTGTATACTGAAAATCTGCAAAATTTCGGCGAATAGTTATAAAGTATTTCAAATATAGACAATGAAGAAACACAATGCTAACCTGAGCAAGTGTGCCAACTTGGTGAATCTTGTTAAGCAACTCTTTGCTTTTCAACTTCTCTTGGATAGTCTCTGTTTCGGCGCTAGAAGCCGAATCAATTACAGCGTCGTCCTTTAAAAGAAAAGCTCCTGCGTATGGAGCTTTTCCGCCTTTGCTCTGTTCTAAAGCTGCAAGTACTTTAGGATCTTTAACATAGAGTGGCATGAAAAATCCAGGAACAAGAGGCTTGTGAAGCAATGGCAATGCTATAACCTGCACATTTGAACAATGGTTTATTGCTCTGTTCTAAAAAAATCCCGCCTAAACCAATTACTCTTTCGCGTATCTGCTAGGCGGTGGTCGTCCGATTAGATTTCTCAGCAGCATTACACTAATTAACCTATGAAATTAGATTTTTATGTAAAATTAACCCGTAAAATCAAATAAAAATATATTATTATCACTAAAATTACATAAATTAATTATTTTTGAACTAAAAACATATCAAAAATCTAGAAATCAAAATTATAAGGTTATTATATATTTAGAAAAATAAATTAAATTAAAAATATCAAAATAATCCAAAAATTATTCCCGATTAATCTCCGATTTTCTACCTAGAGGCTAGACTCCTCGACTAGCGCCTAGCTAGTTCTAGAAAAGTGACGTGTTTAGGTCAAAGTAAACTATGAAGAAAGTTTCAACAAACCGTTAGAGAATCGTCGAGGTAAGGTTTAGTAGAGACAGTCGCGGGAGGCTTCGAATCGGCGAGTGTCGAGAAGAAAGCTAGACGAGCCAGTTCATGGCAACTCCTGGTCCATATGGTTAGCTGACTCATTGTTTTGAGGAGTAAACTCTTCCTAACCGGTCTAGAGCCGACACGAATAGCCAAAGCTACGTGATGGGAAGTGAAGGGATTCAGCATGAGGAGAGAGGAAGAAGATCTTGAGTGGGAAATTTTAGGGTTAGGCTTTGCCTTAAGAAGCAAGGAACCGTATTACAAAGCAGAGAAGAATATAGAGAAAGAAAGACTAATGGTGTCAAAGTCAAAACCCTTCATAAACCCTTCCAAATAATTAAAATTTAAAAAATGGAAACAAATTATAAAAAATAATAATATGCAAACTTTTCAAATATTTTATTCTATATAAAACGAAAACGGAAAATTACCAAATATTTATTGATTAAGAAAATAAAATTTTACTTTTTTTTTATCAACCACACATTAATTAAGAACTAGTTCTCGAAAGGAAAAGCAATTCGGAAGAGTTGTGTCTACAAAAGTAAATTCATTGTAACAAAGTCGGGATTTTCGTGCTAGATTATTTGCATCCGTGTTTGCCGGAAGTTGCGTCAACGAGAAATCAGTGAAAAATCCACATAAAAATTAGTAAATTTTACCTTTTTTAACAATAAGAATTTGATTAAAGAGGAATTTGATTTAAGAACAAAAATTTTCATATGCTTAAGATTTTTATCATTGTACTCAAATAAATCCAACCTCATATATAAATTAGACTTGATAATATGATAAAAAAAAAGTGATATCTGAATCTGCTCGCAAAGTGTTCGACAAAATGCCCGAGAGAGTGTATGTGTGAAAAGAAAAACAAATAGTGTTCTCCTAGCTTCTGATGTTCGAGCTAATATGAAAAAAAGAAGACTTTGTTCAAGTTTATGTGAGTTTTTTTTTGCTTATTGTATATTTCTCAAAAACATATATACAAAGAGATGAGTTAATATACTATACTACTATTCATTTTAGTTAACATGTACAATACTTTTTATGCTGCAACAACAGGTACCTTGTATCCCAAGCATGTTCAACTTCAAATAAGAACTTGAGACTTCGCCGCGGCCCGAGAGCATTTCTTCCTTCCTGATTTGGTTAAAAGGCAAACACAAGTCTGTAAAAGCTCAACATCTTCATCCCAAAACAAAGAAGATGCCATTTCAGGATTCTGTAATAGTTGCTTCGACGTCAAGTAACCAGCTATTGTCCATGTTTGGTAAAGCCTAGATTGTTTCCCAATGAACTTTCCCCTTCTTGTATCGTAGTACTCTGGCCATCTATCCGCTTGGAGCTTCTTCTCCGCTAAGGAAACCGCTTTCTCCGCTAACTCTTGCCTACCCATCTTGATGCAAGCTAATGTAAACTAAACAAAAAATTCGAAATTAGTCGGTCTAGTTTACGCACATTTTTGTTTTAAGAGATTTGTTCTTACTTGCCAAAGAAGTGTAGGCCATGATCCGCCATTGTGGTAAGACCAAGGCCTACATAACATTAGAAGTTATACACATAAGAAGTTTCATCCATCATTTTAGGTTTGAAAGAAAGAAGAACTTACGAGCGGCACAAGTGGTACAGTGGTTACCACATCTGTTGGCCAAGCTCACTTATCTGGGTTTTAACCCGGAGTGATGTCCTTTTCAGGGAACTACTAAGTCACTAGGCTGATGACAAAAAAAAAGAAAGAGAGAATAATTTACGTGTTCTTCGGGTCACTCCCGGTTATTATATGCCATTCTGAAGATTCCAAAGCCGGGAAGCAAATCTTAAGCGGCATATGTCCGATGAGATCGTCCCATCGCTCTTCGATTAAGTTTAGTATACCCTGATTCTGTTTCGGTGTTCCTAAAGAAGATATGATTGACCAGAGGTTTCCAAGAGTGAAGAACCTGAAGTCCATATGAGCAGGCTGGAGGTTTCCTATGAGAAATCCCGAGCCGGGGCTTTCAGGAATCCAATCCATTAGCCACGGAGAAACCTGGTCCGGGTAGATATTGAACTTGTTCGTCGCATCCATAGAGTATTCCTCTGTTTTATAACGGTAAATCTCGTTGATTTTGTTCTTATCAACCCAATAGTTTTCTCTAATGTGAAACGATAGCGCGCTAAGCCTATTGTTAATCGTCTTTATGATGTTCTTAGAGCTCTCGTTTACAGTTAACATCTCGCGAGAAGACCGTAGAGCAGAGTAAAACAGAGCCTGTTGTCAACAAAAATCATCAGAAAACGTTTCTTTTTCCGAGAATTCAAATCAAGAAAGAAAGTATTTTTCTCGGGGTTGTTACTTGGATCTCAAGAGGGTGACCATGGATACCCATTCGTCTATCTATCATACAAGATCCATCAGTGACTAATAGCGTCGGAAACATATCAAATCCATCAGCTAAACATAGGTTCGCAATCATCTTTATCCCTGTTTGTACATCAATTCGCTCTTGCAGCGAGTAATCTCCCGTGATTTTCCCGTATGCCCGCAACAATATTATCCACCATAGACCTATTCAATTATGTGTTACAAGTATGTATTCAACTAATACAATTTCCTTATTGCATATCGAAGAAGCAACATAGTACTAACCAGAATCGACAGGAGCAACACGACCAATAGCCGCTTCGCCAAAATCGGGATCTAGAATCTCTTCGAATTTGTTATCTCCAAGCGGTAAAGTTCTAACTTTGAAACTTGCAGGCATTAGTCCTTGTCCCGGACTATAACAATCAACCGTTTTCTCCCAACTCTGTAACCGCACCGCACCACACAATCCGTTAGAAAAAAGAAGCAATTCATTTGAATGCAAAAGATTGCGAAAATCGACAGTAATACCTGCAATTGCAGCGTGTGAAGAAGGAAGTTTCGAACGATTTCGCTTTCACCCTTCAATAGAAAAGCCAAAGCAGAAGGTACAAAGTCTCTAACAAAGACTTGATCATAGTTTAATGGCGTTGAATCGCTTGGATCATTAGCAGCCATTGTCCCTATCGGCGAATTGCAATATGTTACTACTGATTCCCTAAGCAACCTCCATGCCTCTTCCTCGGTTTCGTTTCTTTTAATCCCTTCGAAACCGTCTTTATCGTCTTCTTTCAACCTCTCAACGGTTAAAGGTTTCACATTTAAACCTTTCTTAGTATATATTTGATCCAAAGTGGTGCCATTTGCGCAAGTTATGGAAGCAGAGAGGTTTCTTGCGTCAGAAGCAACCTGAGATAAAACAGAGCTTTGTCTGTCGGAACAAAACGGCACAACATTTGTCGGCTTTGGGATTCTGTAGATCGAGAATTGAGAAGGATAAGATCGAAACTCGGTTTTGTCTCGATTGTATTTAGATGGAGAAAGTCTTGTGAAGGCTCGAAGAATGCATGTAGAAGAAGAAGAAAGTTTCATCATTGAGTTTCCAAGAAAAGTAATTGCATTCATCATTAAGAAATTATTCAATAACTTAAAAAGATTTATAAATAAGGAAATAAAAAAAATTGTCTTCTTTATTTATCTTTTTCAAGTTTTGGTGAATCCTGAAATGGAAAAAAAAAATATTTTGTTAGGAAGAGAATGTTTGTGGATTTAATTAACCGCTAATTTGATCTATTAATATACAAAACTACATTTTTTTTATTTAAGAAATCCTCTATTGATTGCTTTGACTTTATATGCTTTAAATTCAATCAATACCATATTTACTTATTCAGAAATTTTCTTCCATTTATTTATTATATAGTATGTATTAAGTTATGGAATCGTTTGTGAAGTTGTTCATCTTAATCGTATAGACTAGACATCATTTCTAATAAAATTATGATTAATATATAAATGATGTTAAAAGAAAAAATTATAAGAATTTAAATTTAGCGTGTCAATTGTAAAAAATTTATATCTATTTTATTTCTTTAGAAAATTTATACAAAACACAAAATGTCGGACACGTGGCAGAGATAACGGATTACAGCAAACGATTCACACGGATCATTACGGCGTTTCGGTCAAAAGGAGTTTTGAGAACAGCTTCGGTTTTGTCTTATTACGTACTCCGAACCAAAAACCGAACGTAATAAGACCACTTAAAAACCAACATGAGAGTCCGAACCTAAATTATAAGTTAAATCTTCCACCTTCTCTTTTGTCTCTTTCCTCAGCCACTTGTTCCTTAATCACAGCTTAGCTTTGCCTAATTCAATTTTTTTTTTTTGGTCATCAATAAAAAATCCTATCTATAGTCAAATAAATCTATTACGCGGAGCAACGTGGAACAACGCGATTTAGTGGTGTCGAACTCGAGTGAGATAACCGTAAATGTAAACTTTTAACCACTTGTTTAAATGTACTACCCATTTAATTATAAAAATATTTCGCAAAAAGTGTCATTCTGACATTTTTACGCTTTTTAAAAAAATTCTTAAAATGTTTTGCATACTTTCATTAATACTTTAAAAATAATTTTCTCTCCAATTAATACATTAAAACAGTGAGGTTAAAACCGGAATCTCGCTTATAAATTTGCATCGAAAATGTAAAACGACATTAAAACCTCAACACTTTTTGAAAAACGGAAGGAGTATAATATACTTCAATCTTTTAAAAAAGTTATACGGAAACGAAAAAATTTCTATAAAACTTCACTAAGAGTGAAATTGAGGGAGTATGTTATATTGTTTTTTTAAAAAGTGAAACATTTTTATGTATTATTCCGAAAATGAAGCATAAATCTTGGGAATACATATGGCAACATGTATACACTATCGCGATTAAATAATTTAAATTCAGATAAATGTATAATCATTCATAACTTTTTTAATCATGGAGCTCGTTTTGTGGGTTTGTGTTTATCAATGATTTTGGAGGGAAAGTTTGAAACTTTTTTGAGAATTTTTTTTTTTGATTTTTGAAATTAAAACTCCTTTTTGTGATTTTCTTCTTCTTCTCTCTCTAGTTCATTTATTTCTGGTTCCATTAATAGCTTCTTCTCTTTCCTTTCTCTCTCTCTCTGTTCTTATAGATTTTAGAAGATGAGAAAGAGTTAAAGATTCATACCAAAATCAAAAAGATCTGATTTTGATTTTCTTCACAAGATTTTGGTAAAAAACACCCAGAAAAAAACTCTTCTCTGTTTCCTTTTTTAAAAACTTCAAGTCACAGTCACACACAGCTCATGTAAGAGTCACGATCTTTGTGTTTTTTTTTTTTATTATTATAAATTTTGAAGTTTGTTAAAAAAAAGACTCTTCATATAACTTCTGTAATAATTGTCAATCTCACATGCATCAAGAAAAAAAACTAAACCTTTTCTTCTTCATCTTCTTAGAGTTTTGAGATTTGTGTGTTTGATTCAGTGCATGCAAGAGCTGAAACAAAAAAAAATCATGTCTGGGTCGGAGAAAACGACGGTGGATCCACTTCTGAAAGATTTAGATGAGAAGAAAGAGAGTTTCCGGCGAAACGTCGTGTCTTTAGCGGCGGAGCTTAAACAAGTGAGAGGTCGTTTAGTTTCTCAAGAACAATCCTTTCTTCAAGAAACCCTAATTAGAAAAGTAAGCCCTTTGATTGATTTGATGATAGTGGAATCTCTCAAGACTTAATTTTGCTTGATGGGTTTCTTTAGTTTTTCATAAATGATTTAGCTTTTTTGTTTGATTGTTTAGGAAGCAGAGAAAAGAGGGAAGAAGATGGAAATGGAGATGTGTAAATTGCAGAAGAAATTAGATGAAAGAAATTTTCAGCTTCAAGCTTCTGCTTCTGCTGCTGAAAAGGTTTGATTCTCTTACTCAAAACCAATCTTTTTGCTTTATGTTTATATATTCAAACTATGATGATGATGCTCAAAAAAGTTCTTTGAGTGGTTCTAGAATTGTTGCTAGATCAAGAACAACCAATGTTTATGCTCTTTTGATTCTTATGAAAGTTCCATTTTTTATGGTCTTTATGTTTATATATTCAGACTATAATGTTCAAAATTGTTCTTTGAGTGGTTCTAGAATTGTTGCTAGATCAAGAACATCAAGCTTGCCTTTCTCTTTAGAGTTTTGTTCACTAGAGTATCGATGATTCTTTATCGTTTGTTTACTTCGGTTCTTGATTTCGATAAAAATGTCTCAAGATCAAAGCAATATAAGATGTGATTCATTTTAGGCATTAGTGTTTTTAGTGATGGAAGTTTTGTTTTGAGAAAGCAGTTTCTCAAAGAGTTAGAGGAATTGAGATTAGAGCTCGAAGCTACGAAGCAAACCGCAGAGAAAAGTGCTGATTCTTTTCAATCTACTAAGATCCAATGCTCGATGCTAAAGAAACAACTTGATGAGAAAACACATTCTCTAAGAGAACACGAAGACCGAATGACTCAGCTTGGTCATCAGCTTGATAATCTACAGAGAGATTTGAGCCTAAGAGAGTACTCAGAAAAACAGCTTAGAGAAGAAGTTAAGAGAATAGAGCGCGAGATAATAGAGTCCATTGCAAAGGTTGAGTTACGCGGTACAGACTCTGCGCTCCAGAAATTCGAGGCAATGAATAGACTAGTTGATGCGAAAGACGAAGAGATTGTTAAACTAAAAGATGAGATAAGATTAATGTCAAGTCACTGGAATCACAAGACTAAAGAACTCGAATCTCAGGTGCATTTTCATTACATGTTACAATCTTTTTGAACATTAGTGTTTAGATATTTAAATGAAAGTTTCAATCTTTTAGCTGGAGAAACAGAGAAGAACTGATCAAGATTTGAAGAAGAAGGTATTGAAACTAGAGTTTTGTCTACAAGAAGCTAGAAGTCAAACAAGAAAGCTACAAAGGGTAAAGTATATAAGTTCCCATAACTCTTGGAGATTACTAGTTTCTTGTTTGGTTTTATGAATAGTTTTGTAATGAAACAGAAAGAAGAAAGGAGAGACATGGAGATGAAGGAGATAAGAGATCTGTTATCTGAGAAACAACTTAACAACAACAATGAGTCTTGGGAGAAACAAAACTTTTGGGATAATTCAGGGTTTAAGATTGTTGTATCAATGTCAATGTTGATGTTAGTGGTAGTCTCCAAGAGATAAGTTTTTAAAAATCTTGTTCATAAGTTTTGTAATGGATACAAACAGTAGTTGTAGAATGTCAAACTTATGTATGTGTAGTGAATTATATTATGTAGGAGTGGATAAAAAACCGAATCCACCCGAAAAATAGTACCTAACTCAAACTTGAATAAAACAACATCAAATCCAGATTAAATCTTTGAAATATCCGAGTGGATCCTAAATTTTAACATCAGCAGAACTGAAATATTTCGGGGTAACCGAAAATATTTGAAATATAATTATATATTTAAATACATTTTTTATTTTATATTTAGATCCAAAAAAATTGTAAATTAAATACCTAACAAAAATATTTCAAACATATAAAAAAAAGCTAAAAATATTCAAAATATCGGAAATGTTCAAAATACCTATCACTTATTCACCAAAATACCCGAATTAAACCGATTTTCGTGTTAAGTTTAGGTTTTTTGAATAATATATATTGAGTAATATATTATTCAATTTAGATGTATATTATTTTTATATTTGGGTTTTTGAAATTTTGTTGGTACATTTGAATTTTTTTACATAATTTAAAAGGGCATCCGAACCCGAACTGAAACTGCAAAGACCCGAACCGAACTCAAACCAAAAATTATAAATACCCGAAAAGGATTTCTTATTATAGTTTCAATCTTGAAATATGTATAAATTTCTTAAAGAATAAATGATATTCAGATCGGTCCCGTAGCTCAGTTGGTTAGAGCGTTGGTCTTATGAGCCGAAGGTCGCGGGTTCGAGCCCCGCCGGGACCATTACGCTCTTTAATTTTATTTTGGACAATTTTTCCAACATTTTAAGGCCCATTACAAAGCCCAATTCAAACATGTTGACGTTTTTGTTTTTCCCTTTGCCTTCTCCGACACGTTCAACACGTGGACCCCAGTTCATGTTGTCAGTATCTTTTTTGGAATATTCCGATTTCAATATCTGCTATGTATGTATATTACAGGGAATTACGAAATTGCCCCCTATTTTGTCGTTTTTCACACCGTCCAGACCACCTCAGCATTTTTGTCCAAAATTTCAAAATACTTCTTACACTTTTAATTATTAATATTCGATTCTGTGTTTTCTTTTCTTCTATTAATATTCGATTTTTCTTTTAATTTTAGTTTAAAAACTAATAATAAAATACCTATACTTGGCTGGAAATTGAATAATATTTGTGGCTGTTTGTTGTTGAACTATATTCTCATAAATTTTTTATAGCAGACAATTGTGTGACATGTAGGAATTAATTATTAGACTCATGTGAGAAAATGTTTAAAAAAAAAGGTTAGGAACTGCAAAATAATAAAAGTCTATATTTGAATTAAATAGTTCAATTAAGTCAATTTAGCTTAGCAACTTTGACAATTAGAACTTTGACTACAATAAAAGAACCAATTATAAATTGTTAACTAATGAAATTAATTTTTTTATGTGGCACTAATCATACATGCAAAATAATCTCTAAGTTAAATCTAATATTACCCCAACTATGTAGAATTAAAAAGCATTAACAAACAAAAAACAGAAAATATAAACGTTTTTAGTAGGTTGGATTTAAGCCCGGACAAATTATCCGATCCGAACTGAACTAGAAGGAATCAAACAAAATTTTTGCTTTTGTCTTCGATTTCAATTATGAGAAATAATCGAATGAATCCTAAATGTTGAAACCAAAAAAATTGAAATCTAATTCGAATTGAAACAAAAAATATGGAAATTGAGTCGGATCAAATCGATTTATGGTCGGTTCGGTTATAGTATGAATCGTAAAATTAAGGAACTGATAGAATTAAAATCGAACTTAATATTTGAAAATCAAAATAATGGTTCGGTTCCAACTTTGGTTAAGAAAGTAACCGAATAGATCATAAAACTTTGGAATCGAAAAAATGATAACCGAAACCGATAAATTTAGTATGGATCTTAAATCTCGAAACTAAAAGAATCGAAACCGAACCGAATATCCGAACGTGTTTGGTTTCATTAATATAAAATAAAACATGTGTAATTTATTGGAGGGCCCAAAAGTTTGAATGGTCAAAACTCAAAAAGAGGCAAAAACCAAACCCAATGTACTTTCAAACTCCAAATTTTTTTTTTACTAACTCCAAAGACTCTTTTTAAATTAATTTTTTTTAAAGCTTCTTTTTTTTTCAATTTTTGCGTGAATTTTACTGTCACCAGCGCATTATAGATTTTGCATATACATACGCAAAATCCCATCCACAGAGCTTTTCTTCTTACAAATTATTATTCATCAAACCACAAAAGAAGAAAGAAGAGAGAGAGAGAGAGAGATTTCATCATCAATCCATCTCTCTCCTTCTTCTTCCTATGGATCTACTCAAATCTTGATTCTTTCTCTTAAATTTCTCCATCTTTTTTGATCTGGGTTTCTCAGGTTCGTTTCAAAATCTCTTCTTTTTTGTTTTTGTTCTTGTTCTTCTCTCTCTTATGCTTAGGTTCTTCATCTTAAATTACGAATCTTTAGCTTCAAACCCAACAAAATTTATCCTTTTGGGTCGGCGTAGATTTGTTATTTGAGTTGAAATTTGATATCTTTCTTGAATGTTTTCATGAATCGAATCGAACTCACATCTCTAGTTTTGTTTGTGTCTTTAAAAATCAAAACTTTGCATGTTCACAGCTTCTGGATATGTCTTGTGCTTAGCTTTGTTGTGTATCAATAACTATCAAGTACTAATCTTTACTTTTGCTAATGATTTATTTGCTTCAGGATTGAGATTTAGATCTGATCAAGACTAAAAAGGAAGAGACTTTATTTACAAAATTTTCTTCCGAGATGGCTACAATGGGCATAGAGCCTAGTGCAGCGGTTAGAGACTCTCTCGGAAACGTTACTGATGTTGATAGATTGCCTGAAGAGATGAAAGATATGAAAATTCAAGATGATAAAGTATGTGTTCTTGATGTTGTTTTGGTTTTTGATGATTTTGATTTTGTTTCCACTGACTTTGATTAACTGTTCATTAGGAAATGGAAGCTACGATTGTTAATGGTAATGTAACAGAGACTGGTCATATAATAGTAACTACAATAGGTGGAAGAAATGGCCAACCAAAGCAGGTTCGTATTCGTAAAGATGTCCAAAAACCGATTGTTTTCGATCAATAGCTTAAGTAAATGTTTCGTTGGATGTTTAAAATTTGCAGACTATTAGTTATATGGCGGAGCGAGTTGTCGGGCATGGATCCTTCGGTGTTGTGTTCCAAGTGAGTTTTGCTTATTGTTCTTTCCTCCGTTCGTGATTCGGTTTTCTGACTAAGATATTTGGTTTCTTTTTCAGGCGAAATGTTTAGAAACAGGAGAAACCGTTGCGATAAAGAAAGTTTTGCAAGATCGTAGGTACAAGAACCGTGAGCTTCAAACGATGAGGCTACTTGATCATCCAAATGTTGTGTCTTTGAAACATTGCTTCTTCTCGACTACCGAAAAAGATGAGCTTTACCTCAACTTGGTTCTTGAATATGTTCCGGAAACTGTTCACCGCGTTATCAAACATTACAATAAACTTAACCAGCGAATGCCACTCGTTTACGTCAAACTTTACACATATCAGGTAGATATTACTTTCCACAATAGTGTCTATACAATTTTACGTGTCTTACTCGAGATCTTCTTGAAACTCATCTATGTTTGGCAGATTTTTAGGTCCTTATTCTACATTCACCGATGCATCGGCGTGTGTCATCGTGACATAAAACCTCAAAACTTGTTGGTAAATCCACACACTCATCAAGTGAAGTTATGTGATTTTGGAAGTGCAAAAATATTGGTGAGTTCGATGAATCTCTCTCTCCTACTCTCTCTCGGGGAGGCACATTCAATTCAACCGCTTATTGATTAGTCGTGATTCGTGAAACAGGTAAAAGGAGAGCCAAACATTTCATACATTTGCTCGAGGTATTATAGAGCACCCGAGCTTATTTTTGGAGCAACAGAGTATACTACAGCCATTGATGTCTGGTCTGCAGGTTGTGTTCTCGCCGAGCTTCTTCTCGGGCAGGTAAATACTTTTGCAAAATCTCATTTTCAAACATTCTTTGTTCTGATTAATGCCTAACTCCATAGCTGACCGTTCTGTTCTGTTCAAACCAGCCATTGTTCCCCGGTGAGAGCGGTGTTGATCAACTTGTCGAGATTATAAAGGTACTACCTTTATACCGATTTCAATCCGTTAAACTGTACTTGTTACATATCTTTGATGTATCGATGAGCTGAGTAGGTTTTGGGAACACCAACAAGAGAAGAAATCAAATGCATGAATCCTAACTACACCGAGTTTAAATTTCCTCAGATTAAAGCTCATCCATGGCATAAGGTTTGTATGTTAACTTATTTACACATCGAAATGTTCAGTGTCCTTCTTTAGAACTATTATAACTATAATCACATTTTCATCGTAATCCAGATTTTCCACAAGCGAATGCCTCCGGAAGCTGTCGATTTAGTCTCGAGGCTTCTTCAATACTCACCTAGTCTCCGTTGTGGTGCTGTAAGTATCTCACCTACATTAACATTCTCGCGAAAATCTTTCGATTCATTTGTCTGATTCTGTTCTATTGCGTGGTTTTGCCAATTAGCTTGATGCATTGGTTCACCCGTTCTTTGACGAGCTTAGAGACCCCAATGCACGATTACCCAACGGACGTTTCCTTCCACCGCTCTTCAACTTCAAGCCTCACGGTACAACAACCAAATCGCTTTCTTCTTCTTTATCTTTTATGTGGCCAAAGTGTCAAGATCAATGACTTAATTGTGTTGTGTGTAACAGAGCTGAAAGGTGTACCGGTTGAGATAGTGGCGAAGTTAGTACCCGAACATGCGAGGAAGCAATGTCCGTGGCTCGGTTTGTGATATGTCTGGCTGTTAACCAGCAAACACACACGAAAACTAGAGCAAAAGCAGTTTGAGAAATTTCATATCCTCTTTCTCTCTATCTTTCTCTGTATGATTATTAGTATTGTTGAATCTCACAGTCCGATAATTTTGTAACCCTTTGTTTGTTTGTAATGAGTAGAGTGAATCATTGTCTTGGGTTATGATCTTTTGTAAAAGCCAAAGAAAGTTTTTTGTTTTTCTATCTCATTCTCTGCAAACATAAACAAATTGACATCCGGTTCAAGGTAGGAACTCATCGGTTCCGGTTCTTTCAGTTCCGAGGTTTTTATTTTTTCTCATCTATAGTCTAACGGCAAATAGTTTCTCTAGTGAAAGGTAGGTGCATAGTTCGAACCCTGATTCTGTGAGTTGGCAGCAGAGGTGGTGTAAGCATTGATCCATTTGCTCCTCTCCAATTTCGGGATCTAGGATTCGGTTCTTGTTCCTTAGGTTCTAAGATTTGGATTCATATTGGAACCAAAGAAAAATCGGGTTCGATTTTAAATTTTCAGCCCGATTTCAGTTTTGATATTTAGAATACATTCAGTTCTTTTTTGGGAATCAAACAATTTTGATTTTTGTGTATTCGACATTTTTAATGATCGTAAAAAATATATAATTTAGTCATTTTTAGACTAAAAGCAAGTTAAAAATTTTAAAAGTCAAAATTATAAATTTATTATATATTTATAAAAAATTAAATTAAATTAAAAGTATCAGAACAATTCAAAAATTAGTCATCGATTAATCTCAGATTTTCTAACTATGCGCTAAGTCCAGCTTCGCCGTTTAACTAGCACCTAACGATTTCTAAAACCTTGAGTTTAGGTCTACATGGGATAATGGATTCGTTTTACTTTTGGTGTTATAGTTATGCTATTGATTCGTTTCGTTTAAGATAAAAACAATACTAAATATAACCATTATGATTGATTACAGCTAAGCTAGACAAATATATATAATCTTAAAGTAATGCGAAAAACCGATAAGAAGAAGAAGAAGAAAAAGAAGAAAAGCAAATCGAAATGATTCTACAACAAGTTGGTGGAGGCTTTACAAATATGTTTGGATCATCATTAGAATAAGTCTTATGATATTTATAGTTTGGTTTCACGTGATAAAAAAGAATAGTTGAGTGGAAAACTTTTAATCTCGAGCATAACATTATTAACATTTATATTTTTAATCATAAAATACTAACTCAAATGCTTATGACGAAAAGTATGAGTTTCAAGAGAACGATTCAGAGTTCAGAGAACGAGAATTTGTATATGATCTATTCGAAACTATCACCGATATGAAAATGATACATGGCATTAGACCATCTCCTATAGGGTATCATAGGAGTATCTTAGCACAAACTCTTAGGATAGATAATAATTTAAAATTAAAATGGTTAAGGAATGGTTTCTAAAAAAATCTTAATTAAGAACCGATGCTTCAACTGTTTGCGCAGACCCCACGACACGTGACGGCCCACGATTGGTTCTTTAATTATATTTTTTTAAACAGAAAAAAAAATTTAATAAACAATTATTAAAAAATTGTTTTAAGCACTCCAATGGTGGATAACACCAATGGAAATGCTCTTAAAAACAAGACGTGTAGACGGATCAACTCATAAAGTTTCCATTGAAATATGATCCACGTAAAGAAAAGCACTTGTTGTTCGTTGGTTATTTAGTTTGTTGCTTACATGAAAAGAAAATAGTTAATAGGTGAAAGATTAACATAGAAGATTAGGATATTATAAAGAGGCATATTAGATCATATATTAATTATTAGTTATATATATAGCTTTTAGTTGTTGGATATATTCTACTAAGAAGCAATAAGAACTCTTATTGTAATATTAAAATATTGAGTCTTTTTATTCTTCCTCTTTTTTTCACTTCTCTTTTTGACTATGTGCCTTTCTCTCCTCCACTTTTTTTTGGGGATTGATATATTAATGATATTGGATATATACCTACCAAATCATAGATTAATAGTTAATTTACATAACATCTCATTTTTCGGCGTTAATCATATGAAATTACCATAGCTACATCTATAAAGCCATCATCTCTAATCAACATGTAAAAATTCTTATTCCATAAAGATAATATTGTAACACCCTCGTCTGTCTTTTTCGCGTGCTCCGCCACCTCTTTCTGGACACGCGGATTCATCCTGTACAGCGGTTAGGAGCACTACCTCGATGACATTTTAAATATTTGATTTACTATCTCTTAAATCACCATTCGATATTTTCTTGTGTTTTGTCTTTAATCACATGATTTCAATTACCAAAAAAATAAATGTATTTTAGTGATATAGATAATCAAATCAATTCTTTTAAACTCTCTTTACGCACCACTATGAATCCATCACTTCACAAATTTATTGATAAAACATAATGAAATAACAAACTAATTAAGATATATTCAACATGTGAATATTTGATTTGGTTGGGAATGTTTTTAAGGTGAGTATTTGTATTTGGTTTGATAGTAAAGCAAGTCGAATAAAATTAGAAGAAACCCCTAGAAACAACAAGTTATTTTTGTTTTCATAAATTTAATTTAAATATTATATATTGTTTCACTCGATACTATTTTGGTGGGTAATATTTTTTTATGACTAGGAGGTTCAGAGTTCGTGGATCCGTAATCCCAAGGGCAGAGTCAGACTAGTAAGATATTCGCCTTTGACGAACCAACCCCTCTCAACGCAACTCAAACCCAGGATCTCAATACGGAGCTCTTTACTATTTTGGTGGATAATATTCCTTATATATACATACACAAACCCACCTCTTCCCTTAAGAAATCAACACACCAAAACAACTTATAACTAAAACATCTCTCTTCTCTTTTTGGTGTCTCTCTTCTTTTTCTTGTGTTCTATCACAAACTCAAGAATTTCTAAACTAATGGGAGGAAACAATAGATCACACAACCACAAGAAGTTCTCTCTTTTCAGCTTCTTTAAAACACGAAGATCCCACAGAATCCAAGTGGACGACTCGTGGGATGATGGCTTTTACACTCGCAAAGCAATGGCTAGTGATGAAGACAAACGTTATTGGGTTGCTGAACCAGGCATCGACCGTAAAGCTTCTGCTTTCATTGCCAAGTTTCATGCAACTCGTGTCTCTGAGTCCGAGCGTCAAACTCTTTCTCCTTATCATTACAATAAGACATGATGTGATGATAATGATGATCAAGGCCTCAAGGGTTGATTTGATTCTATGTAAATTTGTCTCTCCTTTTGAATATGTTCATGATCTTTCTACATAACTATCTTCTTAGCTTTTCATTTGTTTTGATCTCCTTTCATTTACTAGCTAGTTTAATAATATGGAGTGTTTTTTTGTTGTTGTATTGGTTAATAAACCAATAAAAAAATTAACCAATTCGACTTTTTATATAGTTCACTTTTTCCCTATAATTTAAAGAGAAATAATATCAAATTCTTTAAATAAAAAATGAATTATATATCTTTTGAGATTTGAGAGTAATAAAATTTTTTCGGATTAATCTAGGCGATCGTAAATATTAAGTTAATATACATAAATCGACTCGCTCCAAAATGAAAAAAATTATATATAAAGAATTCATTATCCATCACTATAAAAATTTATAACCACACAAATCTCTGAACGATCATGTCAATATTCGAGTGTTTACTCTGGGATTCGGTTTGAAACAACGCATAAAATCATTGCATTCATTCTCAATATATATATAATAGAAAATTGAAAGTTAGGGATTTTTTTTGTTAATTTCCTCTAGACCTATATCTAACCGATTTAACATTGTTTTTGTGATACAAGTATGAGTTTTCTTTTTTCTTATAATTGTTTTTAAGCAAAATGATCGATTTTATCCATTCAAAATAAATTAATAACTAGAAAACAAATATTTGTAAGCCATTTTTACAAAAAGAAAAAAGATTTGTAAGCTAGCTGTAGAATCGAAAACTTTATATGATTGATATTATTTGCATGGAGGGGAGCCAACATATGAAGTTGTTGTACAAAATGTACATTTGATTTTGGAGTACTTTGATTATTATTCTCTTTCTCTCTTCCTTTGATTATTATTTTCTTTTATTGCCAATTATTAACCAAAATATTCCCTTTAATTAATTTAATTAAATGCTACTTATTAATTCTAGTGATCTCTTAGTGGTATCTACATAACTCGTGATTTGTTGAGTGTCTCAATCTACAATATTCGATCACCACAAATAAAAATAACAATCATTCGCAATACAAAAAAAAGAGTAAGATTTTGATTAATTATAAAAATAAAATAGTACGTTTTGATGATTAATGTGTAGAAAGATAAAGTAAATGAAAACATGAAGAAAAATTGCAATGCATTTTGTGTGATAATGACTTAATAACATAAAAACATTTGAGAATAGTTATTATTTTTGCTTGTAATAATACCACACAAATACGAACCCTAGCGAAACCATATGTTATGGTTAAGATTAGGGTTAGTAGTAGGAACACTACTGCTTGTGCTGACCGCGGCAGAAGCAGTAGTGGACTCACCGTGGATTTGATGTTGTTGCGACTGAAAGTGGTGGTCCAATTGCTCGGGATGGTACATCATCTCCATAGAAAATTGTTGGTTATGGTGATAATCTTGATTCAAATTCATACCTCGAGGTTGCTCAAAGAATCCAACATGTGAAGTTCCTTGATGATGTGGTTCTGGTTGATGCTGATGTTGATCTTGATGAAAAAGATTAAAGAAAGTTGTTGGAGCAGCGCGAGAAGAAGAAGAAGAACCAACCTCTTTGATAATAGTTGGTGGTGTGGTTGTAGCCGAGACAATAGCCATTGATCCAATCCCTTCATAAGAAGAAGCAGCCGCGACTTCATTAGCATTAGAAGATTCACCAATCACCATATTTGAGCTTTGTAAAATCTCGATCCTACGATTAATATCTTTAAGATATTGTTCAATTAAATAACCTAAATCATTAAGGTCTATTATATTAAGATGAAACATTCCCATGTTTCCAACCAAACATTGGAACATAACTTCTGTCATCTCTAGCTCCCTATTCTCTTTCCTTTGTCTCTTTAAATTGTCAAACGCTTTCGCGATTCTTTGTTTGAGAAAAGTCTCTTGATCCACCATCTTCTTGTGTTGATCCATCTCCGGTAAGGTTCTAAATTGTGAAACTACTCTTTGTACACCGGAGTTTGATGGCCACACTTCAGGATTAGAGTCATATGGACTATAGATTATGGCACATGCAGTGATACCACATAGAGTTGAGAGCTCATTCACTTTCTTCATCAAACCTTTCTTTCTTTTTTTAAAAGTTGCTTTCCTTGATGAATCATTGGAAATGTAAGCAAGCTTCACTTTCTTTCTTGTCATCTTGAATTTGTATGTGTTTGTGTTTTTAGTATTTTATGTTTTGAGTATGTGAATTTGTTGTCTTATATATAGTGATCAAAGCGTGCAAAAATATTTATCCCATTTAATTATAGACATTAAATTTTAAAAATACAGCTAATGAACAAATAAAAATAATAATAATTACAACCAATAAATTTGTAAATCTATGTAATTTGGTTATTTTTAATGTTATTTTTATTTATTTTATTTTTTTTTATAATAATATTTTATTTTATTTGTTGTTTAACTCACATATGATATCATTCCTAAAATTGAATAGTTGGAATATTTGTAATAAATTCAAAAGATATATGGTTTTATGAGTTAGTCACAAAATTATTCTCAATACATTTTTATGATTTTTTACCTTATTGGAGACTTTTGAATGTTTGATTCTTGACTAGTGAGTCAACAACAAAGTAAAGCATTGTAGAGATAATTTTTGATTAGTCATAATCTCGTTTTTTGTATCTATATAGTATACTTACGTTAGCAATTTGCAGTACTAATCACTATGAATTATAGATATTTCATATAACTTAACATTTGGAGTCAAAAGACTTCGCAACAAGATAATATTTCTTAAATGATAATGATATAAGATGGAGATTTATATTTCAAGGTCGGTTTATTTGTGATTGACGATTAACTATGGCCTCTTAATTAGTAACGAATAGTGAAACGTTATATGACCAAGGTACAACATAACAATTAGCAACAAATTGCTTCAAAACTCATTGTCAAGAAATATGAATCATTATCGACATTTACTATTATCTTCGTTAGTGGGGGATGAGCAAACACTAGATATTATGTACTTAACAATAATTTTATATAAGATTAACTATAGCGCAATGTTTATAATTTATAATATAAAAGATGGTTAATTCTCTCCAATAATGTGTGATATTATAAATTTCGGTTGATTTGAAGATAACAAGTGTCACTATTTAATATAACAATTAACCTCTTTAATGTTGTGTAAAAAATACTTAACCACATTCTAAATTTCTTTTAATGTAAGCTAAACTTATTTTCATAGTATATGAGAATTGTATTAACGAGTGATTTAATAAAACTACATATTTCACCTAAATCAATGGAATAACCTCTATAAAATTTATATTTTATGTTGAAACATGAACAACTAAGGTCCCAAACGTCTTTAATATTTAACCTATGTCAGTATTAGATGCATTTATGCATTAAAACAAAAATATCATATTTTTTAGTTTTTTTTAAAATATGTGAGTTAACCCCTACGAAAAGATCCATTTTTTTGCGAAAAATTAGATATATGTGATGCATCACTAAGTTTAGCCTCTTTAATGTTGTGTAAAAAATACAATACCACATTCTGAATTTCTTTTAAAGTATGTTAAACTTATTTTCATTGTATATGGGCATCGTATTAACGAGTGATTTAATAAAACTACATATTTCACCTAAATCAATGGACTAACCTCTATAAAATTTATATTTTATGTAGAAACGAGAACAACTAAGGCCCCAAACGTCTTTAATCTACAACCTATGTAAGTATTAGATGCATCTATTGATTAAAACAAAATATCATATTTTTTATTTTTTCTTAAAATATGTAAGTTAACTCGTACGAAAAGATCCATTTTTCCGAAAATGAGATATATGTGTTGCATCACTAAGTTTAGCCTCTCTAGTGTTGTGTAAAAAAAATAACTAACCACATTCTAAATTTCTTTTAATGTAAGCTAAACTTATTTTCATAGTATATGGACATCATATTAACGAGTGATTTAATAAAACTACATATTTCACCTAAATCATTGGAATAACCTCTATAAAATTTATACTTTATGTTGAAACGGGAACAAATAAGGTCCCAAGCGTCTATAATCTTCAACCTATGTCAGTAATAGATGCATTTAGGCATTAAAACAAAATATCATATTTTTTATTTTTTTCTTAAAATATGTGAGTTAACCCCTACGAAAAGATCCATTTTTTCCAAAAAATGAGATATATTTGTTGTATCACTAAGTTTAGCCTCTTTAATGTTGTGTAAAAAATACTTAACCACATTCAAAATTTGTTTTAATGTATGCTAAACTTATTTTCATAGTATATGGGCATCGTATTAACGAGTGATTTAATAAAACCATATATTTCACCTAAATCAATGGACTAACCTCTATAAAATTTATATTTTATGTAGAAACGAGAACAACTAAGGTCCCAAACATCTTTAATCTTCAACTTATGTCAGTATTAGATGCATCTACGAATTAAAACAAAATTAGCATATTTTGTAACTTTTCTAAAAATATGTGAGTTAACCCCTAGGAAAAGGCCCATTTTTTGCGAAAAATGAGATATATGTGTTGCATCACTAATTTTAGCCTCTTTAATGTTGTGTAAAAAATACCTAACCACATTCTAAATTTCTTTTAATGTAAACTAAACTTATTTTCATAGTATATGGGCATCGGTTTAACGAGTGATATAATAAAACTACATATTTCTCCTAAATCAATGGACTAACCTCTATAAAATTTATATTTAATATAGAAAAGGGAAAAACTAAGGTCCCAAACATATTTAATCTTCAACTTATGTCAATATTAGATGCATCTATGCATTAAAACAAAATATCATATTTTTTTATTTTTCTTAAAATATGTGAGTTAACCCCTACGAAAAGATCCATTTTTTGCGAAAATGAGATATATATATATATGTGATACATCACTAAGTTTAGCCTCATTAGTCGTGTGTAAAAAAATACCTAACCATATTCTAAATTTCTTTTAATGTAAGTTAAACTTATTTTCATAGTATATGGCATCATATTAAAGAGTGATTTAATAAAACCACATATATCACCTAACTCAATGGACTAACCTTTATAAACTTTTTGATAAAAAATAACCTCTACAAAATCTATGCTTTATGTAGAAACGGAAACAACTAAGATCCAAAACGTCTTTAATCTTCAATCTATGTCAGTATTAGATGCATCTATGCAATAAAACAAAAATATCATATTTTTAATTTTTACTTAAAATATGTGAGTTCACCCCTAGGAAAATGCCAATTTTTGCGAAAAATGAGATATATGTGTTGCATCACTAAGTTTAGCCTCTTTAATATTGTGTAAAAAAACCTAACCACATTCTAAATTTTTTTTAATGTAAGCTCAACTTATTTTCATAGTATATGGGCATCGATTTAACGAGTGATTTAATGAAACTTCATATTTTTCCTAAATCAATGGACTACCTCTATAAAATTTATGTTTAATACAGAAACGGGAACAACTAAGCTCCCATACGTCTTTGATCTTCAACTTATATCAGTATTAGATGCATCTATGCATTAAAACAAAAATATCATATTTTTAGTTTTTCTTAAAATATGTGAGATAACCCCTACGAAAAGATGCATTTTTGCGAAAAATGAGATATATGTGATGCATCACTAAGTTTATCCTCTTTAATGTTGTGTAAAAAATACCTAACCACATTCTAAATTTCTTTTTATGTAAGCTAAACTTATTTTCATAGTATATGGGCATCCTGTTAACGAGTGATTTAATAAAACTACATAATTCACCTAAATCAATAGACTAACGTCTATAAAATTTATATTTTATGTAGAAAAGGGAACAACTAAGACCCAAAACATCTTTAATTTTCAATATATGTCAATATTATATGTATCTATGCAATAAAACAAAAATATCATATTTTTTAATTTTTCTTAAAATATGTGAGTTAACCCCTACGAGAAGATCTATTTTTTTGCGAAAATGAGATATATGTGTTGCATCACTAAGTTTAGCCTCTTTAATGTTGTGTAAAAATACCTAACCAAATTCTAAAATTCTCTTAATGTAAACTAAACTTACTTTAATAGTATAAGGGCATCATATTAACCAGTGATTTAATAAAACTACACATTTCTCCTAAATCAATGGACTAACCTCTATAAAATTTATATTTAATATAGAAACGGAAAAACCTAATGTCCCAAACATCTTTAATCTTCAACTTATGTCAGTATTAGATGCATCTAAGAATTAAAACAAAATTATCATATATTTTAATTTTTCTCAAAATATATGAGTTAACCCCTACGAAAAGGTCCATTTTTTGCGAAAAATGAGATATATGTGTTGCATCACTAATTTTAGCCTCTTTAATGTTATGTAAAAATACCTAACCGCATTCTAAATTTCTTTTATTGTAAGCTAAACTTATTTCCATAGTATATGGGCATCATGTTAACGAGTGATTTAATAAAACTACATATTTCACCTAAATCAATGGACTAACGTCTATAAAATTTATATTTTATGAAGAAAAGGGAACAACTAAGATCCAAAACGTCTTTAATCTTCAATCTATGACGGTATTACATACATCTATGCAATAAAACAAAAATATCATATTTTTAATTTTTCTTAAAATATGTGAGTTAACCCCTACGAAATGATCCACTTTTTGCGAAAAATGACATATATGTGTTGCATCACTAAGTTTAGCCTCTTTAATGTTGTATAAAAAATACCTAACCACATTCGAAATTTCTTTTGATGTAAGCTAAACTTATTTTAATAGTATAAGAGCATCATATTAACGAGTGATTTAATAAAACTACATATTTCACCTAAATCGATGGACTAACCTCTATAAAATTTATATTTTATGTAGAAAAGGGAACAACTAAGGTCCCAAACGTCTTTAATCTTCAACCTATGTTAGTATTAGATGCATCTATTAATTAAAAAAAGTTATCGTATTTTTTAATTTTTCTTAAAATATGTGAGTTAACCCCTAGGAAAACGTCTATTTTTTTGCGAAAAATGAGATATATGTGTTGCATCACTAAGTTTAGCCTCTTTAATGTTGTATAAAAAATACCTAACCACATTCGAAATTTATTTTAATGTAAGCTAAACTTATTTTAATAGTATAAGGGCATCATATTAACGAGTGATTTAATAAAACTACATATTTCACCTAAATCGATGGACTAACCTCTATAAAATTTATATTTAATATAGAAAAGGGAGAAACAAAGGTCCCAACCATCTTTAATCTTCAACTTATGTCAATATTAGATGCATCTAAGCATTAAAACAAAAATATCATATTTTTTAGTTTTTCTTAAAATATGTGAGTTAACCCCTACGAAAAAAACATTTTTTGCGAAAAATGAGGTATATGTGATGCATCACTAAGTTTAGCCTCTTTAGTGTTATGTAAAAAATACCTAACCAAATTCTAAATTTATTTTAATGTAAGCTAAACTTATTTTCATAGTATATGGGCATCGTATTAAAGTATGATTTAATAAAACCACATATTTCTCCTAAATGAATGGACTAACCTCTATAAAATTAATATTTTATGTAGAAACGAGAACAACTAAGATCCAAAACATCTTTAATCTTCAATCTATGTCAGTATTACATGCATCTATGCAATCAAATAAAAATATCATATTTTTTAATTTTTCTTAAAATATGTGAGTTAACCCCTAGGAAAATGTCTATTTTTTGCGGAAAATGAGAAATATGTGTTGCATCACTAAGTTTTGTCTCTTTAATGTTGTGTAAAAACTACCTAACCACATTCAAAATTTATTTTAATGTAAGCTAAACTTATTTGCATAGTATATGGGCATCGATTTAACGAGTGATTTAATAAAACTACATATTTCTCCTAAATCAATGGACTAACCTCTATAAAATTTATAGTTAATATAGAAACGGGAACAACTAAGGTCCCAAACATCTTTACTATTAAACTTATGTCAGTATTAGATGCATCTATGCATTATAACAAAAATATTATAAATTTTAGATTTTCTTAAAATATGTGAGTTAACCCCTACGAAAAGATCCATTTTTTGCGAAAAATGAGATATATGTGATGCATCACTAAGTTTAGTCTCTTTAGTGTAGTGTAAAAAATACCTAACCACATTATAAATTTCTTTTAACGTAAGCTAATATTATTTTCATAGTATATGGGCATCGATTTAACGAGTGATTTGATAAAACGATATATTTCTCCTAAATCAATGGACTTACCTCTATAAAATTTATATTTAATATAGAAACGGGAACAACTAAGGTCCCAAACATCTTTAATCTTCAACTTATGTCAGTATTAGATGCATCTATGTATTAAAACAAAAATATTATATTTTTTAGTTTTTCTTAAAATATGTGAGTTAACCCCTACGAAAAGATCCATTTTTTTGTATAAAATGAGATATATGTGATGCATCACTAAGTTTAGCCTCTTTAGTGTTGTGTAAAAAATACCTAACCACATTATAAATTTCTTTTAATGTAAGCTAAACTTATTTTCATAGTATATGGGCATCGATTTAACGAGTGATTTAATAAAACTACATATTTCTCCTAAATCAATGGACTAACCTCTATAAAATTTATAGTTAATATAGAAACGGGAACAACTAAGGTCCCAAACATCTTTACTATTAAACTTATGTCAGTATTAGATGCATCTATGCATTATAACAAAAATATTATAAATTTTAGATTTTCTTAAAATATGTGAGTTAACCCCTACGAAAAGATCCATTTTTTGCGAAAAATGAGATATATGTGATGCATCACTAAGTTTAGTCTCTTTAGTGTAGTGTAAAAAATACCTAACCACATTATAAATTTCTTTTAACGTAAGCTAATATTATTTTCATAGTATATGGGCATCGATTTAACGAGTGATTTGATAAAACGATATATTTCTCCTAAATCAATGGACTTACCTCTATAAAATTTATATTTAATATAGAAACGGGAACAACTAAGGTCCCAAACATCTTTAATCTTCAACTTATGTCAGTATTAGATGCATCTATGTATTAAAACAAAAATATTATATTTTTTAGTTTTTCTTAAAATATGTGAGTTAACCCCTACGAAAAGATCCATTTTTTTGTATAAAATGAGATATATGTGATGCATCACTAAGTTTAGCCTCTTTAGTGTTGTGTAAAAAATACCTAACCACATTATAAATTTCTTTTAATGTAAGCTAAACTTATTTTCATAGTATATGGGCATCGATTTAACGAGTGATTTAATAAAACGACATATTTCTCCTAAATCAATGGACTCACCTCTATAAAATTTATATTTAATATAGAAACGGGAACAACTAAGGTCCCAAACGTCTTTAATCTTCAACTTATGTCAGTATTAGATGCATCTACGCATTAAAACAAAAATATCATATTTTTTGTTTTTCTTAAAATATGTGAGTTAACCCCTACGAAACGATCCATTTTTGCAAAAAATGAGATATATGTGATGCATCACTAAGTTTAGCCTCTTTAGTGTTGTGTAAAAAATACCTAACCACATTATAAATTTCTTTTAATGTAAGCTAAACTTATTTTCATAGTATATGAGCATCGTATTAAAGAGTGATTTAATAAAACAACATATTTCACCTAAATCAATGGACGAACCTCTATAAAATTTATATTTTATGTAGAAACGGGAACAACTAAGATCCAAAACGTCTTTAATCTTCAATCTATGTCAGTATTAGATGAATCTATGCAATAAAATAAAAATATCATATTTTTTAATTTTTCTTAAAATATGTGAGTTAACCCCTAGGAAAATATCCATTTTTTTGCAAAAAATGAGATATATGTATTGCATCACTAAGTTTAGCCTCTTTAATATTGTGTAAAAAAACCTAACCACATTCTAAATTTTTTTAATGTAAGCTAAACTTATTTTCATAGTATATGGGCATCGATTTAACGAGTGATTTAATAAAACTACATATTTCTCCTAAATCAATGGACTAACCTCTATAAAATTTATATTTAATATAGTAACGGGAACTACTAAGGTTCTAAACATCTTTAATCTTCAACTTATGTCAGTATTAGATGCATCTATGCATTAAAACAAAAATATCATATTTTTTAGTTTTTTTAAAAAAAATATGTGAGTTAACCCCTACGATAAGATCCATTTTTTTTTGTAAAAAATGAGATATATGTGATGCATCACTAAGTTTATCCTCTTTAATGTTGTGTAAAAAATACCTAACAACATTCTAAATTTCTTTTAATGTAAGCTAAACTTATTTTCATAGTATATGGGCATCGTGTTAACGAGTGATTTAATGAAACTACATATTTCACCTAAATCAATGGACTAACGTCTATAAAATTTATATTTTATGTAGAAAAGGGAACAACTAAGATCCAAAACGTCTTTAATCTTCAATCTATGTCAGTATTACATGTATCTATGCAATAAAACAAAAATATTATATTTTTAATTTTTCTTAAAATATGTGAGTTAAATCCTACGGAAAGATCCTTTTTTTTTGCAAAAAATGAGATATATGTGTTGCATCACTAAGTTTAGCCTCTTTAATGTTGTGTAAAAAGACCTAACCACATTCTAATTTTCTTTTAATGTAAGCTAAACTTATTTTCATAGTATATGTGCATCGTATTAAATAATGATTGAGTAAAACAACATATTTCACCTAAATCAATGGACTATCTCTATAAAATTTATATTTTATGTAGAAACAAGAACACTAAGGTCCAAAACTTCTTTAATCTTCATTCTATGTCAGTATTAGATGTATCTATGAATTAAAAAATTATCATATTTTTCAATTTTTCTCAAAATATGTGAGTTAACCCTTAAGAAAGATCTATATTTTGCTAAAAATGAGATATATGTGATGCATCACTAAGTTTAGCCTCTTTAATGTTATGTAAAAAATACCTAACCACAATCTAAATTTCTTTTAATGTAAGCTAAACTTATTTAACGAGTGATTTAATAAAATTACATATTTCACCTAAATCAATGGACTAACGTCTATAAAATTTATATTTAATATAGAAACGGGAACAACTGAAGTCCTAAACATCTTTAATCTTCAACTTATGTCAGTATTAGATGCATCTATGCATTAAAACAAATACATTATATTTTTTAGTTTTTCTTAAAATATGTGAGTTAACCCCTACGAAAAGATCCATTTTTTGCAAAAAAATGAGATATATGTGATGCATCACTAAGTTTAGCCTCTTTAGTATTGTGTTAAAAATACCTAACCACAATATAAATTTCTTTTAATGTAAGCTAAACTTATTTTAATAGTATAAGGGCATCATATTAACGAGTGATTTAATAAAATTGCATATTTCACCTAAATCAATGGACTAAATCTACAAAATTTATATTTTAGGTAGAAAAGGGAAAACTAAGGTCCCAAACGTCTTTAATCTTCAACCTATGTCAGTATTAGATGCATCTATGAATTAAAACAAAATTATCATATTTTTCTATTTTTCTCAAAATATGTGAGTTAACCCCTACGAAAAGATCCATATTTTGCTAAAAATGAGATATATGTGTTGCATCACTAAGTTTACTCTGTTTAATGTTATGTAAAAAATACCTAACCACATTCTAAATTTTCTTTAATGCAAGCTAAACTTATTTTAATAGTATAAGGACATAATATTAATGATTGATTTAATAAAACTACATATTTCACCTAAATCAATAGACTAGTGTCTACAAAATTTATATTTTATGTAGAAAAGGGAACAACTAAGATCCAAAAAGTCTTTAATCTATGTCAGTATTACATGCATCTATGCAATAAAACAAAAATATCGTATTATTTAATTTTTCTTAAAATATGTGAGTTAACCCATACGAAAAGATCCGTTTTTGTGAAAAATGAGATATATGTGTTGCATCACTAAGTTTAACCTTTTTAATGTTGTATAAAAAATACCTAACCACATTCTAAATTTATTTTAATGTAAACTAAACTTATTTTCATAGTATATGGGCATCAATTTAAAGAGTGATTTAATAAAATTACATATTTCTCCTAAATCAATGGACTAACCTATATAAAATTTATATTTAATATAGATACGGGAACAACTAAGGTCCCAAACATCTTTACTCTTCAACTTATATCAGAATTAGATGCATCTATGCATTAAAATAAAAATATCATATTTTTTTAGTTTTTCTTAAAATATGTGAGTTAACTCCTACGAAAAGATCCATTTTTCCCAAAAATGAGATATATGTGATGCATCACTAAGTTTAGCCTCTTTAGTGTTGTGTAAAAAGTACCTAACCACATTCTAAATTTCTTTTAATGTAAGTTAAACTTATTTTCATAGTATATGGGCATCGTATTAAAGAGTGATTCAATAAAACCACATATTTCAACTAAATCAATGGACTAACCTCTATAAAATTTATATTTTATGTTGAAACGGGAACAACTAAGGTCCAAAACGTCTTTAATCTTCAATCTATGTCAGTATTAGATGCATCTATGCAACAAAATAAAAATATCATATTTACTAATTTATTTGAAAATATGTGAATTAACCCCTAGGAAAATGTCCATTTTTTGCGAAAAATGAAATATATGTGTTGCATCACTAAATTTAGCCTCTTTAATGTTGTGTAAAAAATACCTAACCACATTCTAAATTTCTTTTAATGTAAGCTAAAATTATTTTCATAGTATATTTGTATCAATTTAACCAGTGATTTAATAAAACTACATATTTCTCCTAAATCAATGGACTAACCTATATAAAATTTATATTTAATATAGAAACGGGAACAACTAAGGTCCCAAACATCTTTACTATTAAACTTATGTCAGTATTAGATGCATCTATGCATTAAAACAAAAATATCATATTTTTTAGTTTTTCTTAAAATATGTGAGTTAACCCCTACGAAAAGATCTATTTTTTGCGAAAAGTGAGATATATGTGATGCATCACTAAGTTTAGCCTCTTTGGTGTTGTGTAAAAAGTACCTAACCACATTCTAAATTTCTTTTAATGTATGTTAAACTTATTTTCATAGTATATGAGAATCGTATTAAAGAGTGATTGAATAAAACCACATATTTCAAGTAAATCAATGGACTAATCTCTATAAAATTTATATTTTATGTTGAAACGGGAACAACTAAGGTCCAAAACGTCTTTAATCTTCAATATATGTCAGTATTAGATGCATCTATGCAATAAAAAAATATCTTATTTTTTAATTTTTCTTAAAATATGTGAGTTAACCCCTAGGAAAATGTCCATTTTTGCGAAAAATGAGATATATGTGTTGCATCACTAAGTTTAGCCTCTTTAATGTTGTGTAAAAAATACCTAACCACATTCTAAATTTCTTTTAATGTAATCTAAACTTATTTTCATAGTATATGGGCAGTGATTCAATAAAACCACATATTTCAACTAATTCAATGGACTAACCTTTATAAAATTTATATTTTATGTTGAAACGAGAACAACTAAGGTCCAAAACGTCTTTAATCTTCAATCTTTGTCTGTATTAGATGCATCTATGCAATAAAACAAAAATATCATATTTTTAAATTTTTCTTAAAATATGTGAGTTAACCCCAAGGAAAATGTTCATTTTTGCGAAAAATGAGATATATGTGTTGCATCACTTAGTTTAGTCTCTTTAATGTTGTGTAAAAAATTCCTAACCACATTCTAAATTTCTTTTAATGTAAGCTAAACTTATTTTCATAGTATATCAGTATCGATTTAACGAGTGATTTAATAAAACTACATATTTCTCCTAAATCAATGGACTAACCTATATAAAATTTATATTTATTATAGAAACGGGAACAACTAAGGTCCCAAACATCTTTACTATTCAACTTATGTCAGTATTAGATGCATGTATGCATTAAAACAAAAATATCATATTTTTGGTTTTTCTTAAAATATGTGAGTTAACCCCTACGAAAAGATCCATTTTTTGCGAAAAATGAGATATATGTGATGCATCACTAAGTTTAGCCTCTTTAGTGTTGTGTAAAAAAATACCTAACCATATTCTAAATTTCTTTTAATGTAAGCTAAAATTATTTTCATAGTATATTTGTATCAATTTAACCAGTGATTTAATAAAACTACATATTTCTCCTAAATCAATGGACTAACCTATATAAAATTTATATTTAATATAGAAACGGGAACAACTAAGGTCCCAAACATCTTTACTATTCAACTTATGTCAGTATTTGATGCATCTATGCATTAAAACAAAAATATCATATTTTTTAGTTTTTCTTAAAATATGTGAGTTAACCCCTACGAAAAGATCCATTTTTTGCGAAAAATGAGATATATGTGATGCATCACTAAGTTTAGCCTCTTTAGTGTTGTGTAAAAAGTACCTAACCACATTCTAAATTTCTTTTAATGTAATCTAAACTTATTTTCATAGTATATGGGCATCGTATTAAAGAGTGATTGATTAAAACCACAAATTTCAACTAAATTAATGGACTAACCTCTATAAAATTTATATTTTATGTTGAAACAGGAACAAATAAGGTCCTAAACGTCTTTAATCTTCAATCTATGTCAGTATTAGATGCATCTATGCAATAAAACAAAAATATCATATTTTTTAATTTTTCTAAAAATATGTGAGTTAACCCCTAGGATAACGTCCATTTTTTGCGAAAATGAGATATATGTGTTGCATCACTAAGTTTAGCCTCTTTAATGTTATGTAAAAAATATCTAACCACATTCTAATTTTTTTTAATGTAAGCTAAACTTATTGTCATATTATATATGGGCATCAATTTAACGAGTGATTTAATAAAACTACATAATTCTCCTAAATCAATGGACTAACCTCTATAAAATTTATATTTAATATAGAAACGGGAACAACTAAGGTCTCAAACGTCTTTAATCTACAACTTATGTTAGTAATAGATGCATCTATGTATTAAAATAAAATATCAGGTTTTTTATTTTTTCTTAAAATATGTGAGTTAACCCCTATGAAAAGATCCATTTTTGCGAAAAATTAGATATATGTGATGGATCACTAAGTTTAGCCTCTTGAATGTTGTGTAAAAAATACTTAACCACATTCTAAATTTCTTTTAATGTATGCTAAACTTATTTTCATAGTATATGAGCATCCTATTAACGAGTGATTTAATAAAACTACATATCTCATCTAAATCAATGTAATAACCTCTATAATATTTATATTTTATGTAGAAACGGGAACAACTAAGGTCTCAAACGTCTTTAATCTTCAACCTATGTCAGTACTAGATGCATCTATATATTAAAACATAAATATCATATTTTTCAATTTTTCTTAAAATATGTGAGTTAACCCCTACAAAGATATTTTTTGCGAAAAATGAGATATATGTGATACATCACTAAGTTTAGCCTCTTTAGTTTTATGTAAAAAATACGTAGCCACATTCTAAATTTCTTTTAATGTATGCTAAACTTATTTTCATAGTATATGGGTATCGTATTAACGAGTGATTTAATAAAACTACATATCTCAACTAAATTAATGGAATAACCTCTACAAAATTTTATGTAGAAACATGAACAACTTAGGTCCCAAACGTCTTTAATCTTCAACCTATGTTAGTATTAGATGCATCTATGCATTAAAAAAAATATCATATTTTTTGTTTTTTCTTAAAATATGTGGGTTAACCCCTACGAAAAGATCCATTTTTCAGAAAAATGAGATATATGTGTTGCATCACTAAGTTTAGCTTCTTTAATGTTGTGTAAAAAATACCTAATCACATTCTAAATTTCTTTTAATGTATGATACTTATTTTCATAGTATATGAGCATTGTATTAACGAGTTATTTAATAAAACTACATACTTCACTTAAATCAATGGACTAACCTCTATAAAATTTATATTTTATGTAGAAAGGGGAACAATTAAGGTCCCAAACCTCATAAATCTTCAACCTATGTCAGTATTAGATTCATCTATGCATTAAAAAAATAAGATATTTTTAAATTTATCTTAAAATATATAGGATAATCCCAATGAAAAGATCCATTTTTCCGAAAAATGAGATATATATGTTGCATCATTAAGTTTAGCCTCTTTAATGTTGTGTCAAAAATAAATAACCACATTTTAAATTTCTTTTAATGTATGCTAAACTTATTTTCATAGTATATGGACATCGTATTAACGAGTGAATTAATAAAACTACATATTTCACCTAAATCGATGGACTAACCTCTATAAAATTTATATTTTAAGTAGAATGGGAACAACTAAGGTCCCAAACCTCATTAATCTTCAATCTATGTCAGTATTAGATGCATCTATGCATTAAAACAAAAATATCATTTTTTTTTAATTTTTCTTAAAGTATGTGGGTTAACCCCTACGAAAAGATCCATTTTTCCGGGAAATGAGATATATGTGTTGCTTCACTATATTTAGCCTCTTTAATGTTGTGTAAAAAATACATAACCACATTCTAAATTTCTTTTAATGTATGCTAAACTTATTTTCATATTATATGGACATCGTATTAACGAGTGATATAATAAAACTACATATTTCACCTAAATCAATGGACTAACCTCTTTAAAATTTATATTTTATGTAGAAACGAGAACAACTAAGGTCCAAAATCTCATTAATCTTCAACCTATGTCATTATTTGATGCACCGTGGGTTAACCCCTACGAAAATATCCATTTTTCCCAAAAATGAGATATATATGTTGTATCACTAAGTTTAGCCTCATTAATGTTGAGTAAAAAATATTTAACCACATTTTAAATTTCTTTTAATGTATGCTAAACTTATTTTTATAGTATATGAGCATCGTATTAACGAGTGAATTAATAAAACTACATATTTCACCGAATTCAATGGGCTAACCTCTATAAAATTAATATATTTTATGTAGAAATGGGAACAACACGAAAAATCATTTTATTTACTTTTAAGATTTTAAGTTTATAATCAAAGAATACGATAAGTCGTTCTTTAAGGAATCAAATAAATTTAACAAAAAGAAAAGAAAACACAAAAATTTTGTTTAAATTATATTTTTTTAACAAACAAATGTTAATTATAATATTTGGTTTTACCATTTCTAAAAAATGAAAACAACTACAAAATACAATAGTCTAGCTTAGCTACTGTATTTGAATAAATTGATGTGTATCGGTTTTTTGATTTTTTTTTGAAATGAACATCTTATTCGATGATCACAATGAAATAAATAAAATGAAATATATTTACTAATTGGCTAAAGTTTTCAAATTAATTTTGAATAGAATTTTTAATTTTTTGGCTAATTAAAATCTCATATTTTATGCATAGTTTTTTTATACGAAAAAAATAAGTGATCCAAATAATCCAAAAAGACTTAACAACGAGCTGATGATAATCTTGAATGAGACACAATTTAGAAAAGAACATGAGATACTAATAATTGTTAAAAGATTATATTACATTAAGAGATAAACGAGCATATAAGCTAGACAAAACCTTGAAAATTCATGTTCCCACTAAAAATAATACTAAAACATAAATATTTGTAAAAATGATGACAAATATCGCGCGTAGCGTGAGTATTCGTCTAATATCTAATTAATTATTATAGATTTTAATAGATATGTTTGTAGCCCTTTAGTGTAACGTAGAAATAGAAGTCATATAATGTTCAACCATAAATATGTAAGATGATGTATGTATCTATGTAGGTGTACAAAGAAAATACATGTATGACAGATTGTTAAAGACATTCACTGATTTGAATATGTAAGTTGTAAGTTTAACAAAAAAAATATGTAAGTTGTATGCATGCATGCATGGGAAATTTTTACTTAAAATATTCACCCATTCGAATAGATAATAACGTGTAGATCTTTTTAAATATTATTCCTTCTTGGACATTACCATTTGATATTTGCTTCCTTTCCTTAAATAAGTTTGATTTTTTTCGTAAGTAAATAGATAAATTTCTCTTTTAGAAAAAAATATTCACTTATTTCAAGATTGTTAGAAGTGATCAAGTGAGGAAGTTTAATTCACTTTTTTGCTTCCTTCTCTTCTTAAGCTTCCGATTTTCTTCAGCCAAAAGCTTCGTAGCCTACAAAAACAAATTGTAATCATCGTTGTCATCGTCAATAGTAGCGAATCTCACTCCATCCGATGGGCAACGTCCCAAGTCTTTGAAACTTTTGGGAGCACTGGTCACCTTCAACAAAAGTTTCATGTCACTGTGATATTGATATAAATTGCGTTTGAATATTATGAGAAATGAGGAACCATTTGAAAACATCCTTAACACCCTTTTGAAATTGGAATTGTACATCATGTGTGCAAAAATATTTATTTGAAAAATGAAGAAGAAATGTAAATCATGAAAGAAAATTAGAAAAACCATTAAATATTATATATATATATATATAACATACAAAAACATTTACTTATGTATATACGAATGTAAAAATTTAACTATATGTAATTAAAAATTCAACAAACAATGAAAATAAAATGAATATTAATTTATGAGCTAACTTAATAGTTCTTCTAGTTCTACTAACTTACGTATGCAACGAAAACCTCTACATGCAATCACTATGACAACATATGATAGTAGTATCACTGATTAAATATATATTGTTATTGATAAGAAAAGGTAAAACGAACTGCAATATGTTTAGTTTATAAAATATTGATTTTATCCGACAAATGAAATATATTTATATCATAAAAAGTTTACAATAAAAGGCATAACCAAATTGTGACAACCATTATACACAAATATATAAATTCAGAATAATTTCAATGAAGAAGTGGAGTGAACCAAACATTAATTTCGTAACAAATTAGATTTGTTATGTGCCCTTTTATTAATATATGCACTCAAAATTACATCAACTTATTTATAAAAATACTACTTTCACTATATAGGGTCTAATAAAAATTTTTATTTATAAAATGGTTGCATAATTTAAAGTAAAAATATTGATTTTTCACCCAATAACAACTTTAACTGTGTAGGCCCAATAACAACTCTGAACTATTAAAGCCCATTTTGGTTTTAAGGCCCATAAGTCCATAACCAATGAAGCACGTTCGTCTCCTTCTTCTTCATTTCGTCTTCTCCATCCCCCGCCATTGCCACTGCGAAACTTCTTTTCCGGTGAGAGATTTTTCTATTTCGATTTCATCGCTTCGATTACAGTGTAGATCGTCAGCTTTTAAGGTATGTTCTTGCTGATTTTGCTTTCGAAATTTGTAATTTTTGTTTCTGGTTTTGAGATCGATGAAAATTGGCGATTATGTGAAAAATTATTTTGCTTTTCTCTTAATTCTTCTGCGTTTCACTGTTGTAATCGTTTTCGCTTCTCTTCTAATGGGTTTATTTTGTTTTTTTTGTTCGATTTTGTAATAGTTGCTCTATTACATTTTGGGGTTTTCAGATTTTTTGATATGGTGAAACTGATTGTGGAGTTTGTATTGCATCTTTAGAACTTCGAATTTAGACAGATACATTTTATTTAGATTGTGGGTGTTGTAATCAAGTTTGATTTTTTTTTAGCATACGAGTTGTTCGACTAAATGCCTGAGAGAAATCATATTCAGTTATTACATTTCATTCTCTTGCTCTGGCTTTGGTTTCAGTGAAGTTATTTGATCTTTGATGGTTTGATCTTCTCGAAAACTCCATTGTTCGATTTCGACGGTCTCTCTCGAGGTCTGATTTTGACGGAGGAGACTGCAATTCCGTCGTTCTGATCTCATCTATTATCTTCTTTCTCTGTAAGTCTCTCTCTCTCTCTGTGGTCTCGAAGAACCATTGCAACTCATACTTGTGGTGAATTTTATTCTGTTTCACAATGTTTTCTTTCCTGTTTTCAGTTTTAGTTTAGGGAAAGTTTTCGGCTTTTAAGTTTCGGTTGATCTGCTTCTGTGGAACTTGTGGCTTTATATGATTTGAGGTTTTCGTCTGTCTGGTATAAATCATCTGAAACAAGTGGTGATTATGATCTAATCCATTCGATGATTTGTTGTTTGAAACTCATAAGTGTGAAACTTGTTGCTCATAAGACTTGTTCCTTGAGTTTTTGTATGTGTACTCTTTTGTTAGAATTTGCCTTTGAGTATCTGTTCTAAATTCTAGAAAGCAACCCATATTACTACTGTAAGACTTGCTGAAAATTTTCTTTCTTTTAGGAGCAATTCTGTTTTTATCAGTGGAAGACAATTCGGATCGATTGTAGACTAATCGTTTACGTATGCTGTATATGTCTTTGAGTTTGTTTCTCGGTCCAACTTCATCTCTTCTATTTTGCATATAACAGAGTTTGTGAAATCGAGTGAAGAGTTTTTGTTTTTTTAAGGAGGAAGCTATGAAAGTCAAGATCTTGCGTATCCTTTCTTTGCTTCATCTTCTCGGTTTTTGTGGATCAAAATAGGCTTCACTAAGATGCAGCTTTGTAGATAAAATCACCCCCATGCTTTAGTATCGTGTATTAGCTTTACTGAGTTTAGTAGCTTGAAGAAGAAATTGTTTCCCTTGACTTTGTTCTGCCTCTTTTGTCATGCATTACCCAAAAAAACAGAGTAAGTTCCTTGGTCCTTAAAACTTATCTTTATCTCTATACAAGCTTAGCTACAACACATGAGCTTTGACAATTCAGAGTTGCCTTTTTGTCTAAACAGATGGCATGCAGTTGCTTCATGGACATGGGATGCGCAAGACGAAACATGTGGGATATGTCGGATGGCTTTTGATGGTTGTTGTCCTGATTGTAAACTCCCTGGAGATGATTGTCCTCTAAGTAAAGTTCTTAGCTTTCTTAACTTCACTCTATATTTGTTGCTTAGAACACACACACACAATCTTTCATGCTGGTTGAAACATTGCTAAGACGGTTTTGTTTTGGTGTTAGGACAGTTTGGGGAGCTTGCAACCACGCGTTTCATCTTCACTGTATATTGAAATGGGTGAATTCGCAGACGAGTCAAGCTCATTGCCCGATGTGCCGAAGAGAATGGCAGTTCAAAGAGTAAACAAACTATGAGGAAGGATTTGTCTTTAAGCTCTCATCATATGATGCTTTGAGATTATCTTTTCAAGTTGTATTCAAACCATTAGTGTTAAGTTTTGGTCATTGCTCAAAGATGAGAGAACATTAGAAATGTTTTAGAAGCTTGGCTTTATTTGCTTGCTTAAAAGTTCAATTTACTTTGGTATAAATTTTTTTAGGGTTTTCTGCAAAAAGTAACCCTTTATTATAACTTGTTTTGCAATTTTACTCTTCATACGTCAAAATTAAAGATCTATTCACCAAGTAAAATTAAACCTGTAGTACAATCTTTCGTTTTGTTATTAAATTTTTTAGATTTCTCGTAAGTGTCGTTTGGATTCGAAATTATATGGAATTTAGTTCAATTTCTACCGAATTTTAATATTAGGGTTAGTTGTTTTTGAATTGAAATATAAAAATGTTATATTGCGGATTGAAATTCACTTGGTGGGTTGATCTAAAAGGTATAATCGCAAAAAAAAAAGTTACAATGGAAGCTTTTTTTTGCAGAAAATCCAATATTTTAAATAGATATAAATTTATAACCACCCGTGGGTGAATAGGGCCAATATATTGGTAATGAAATGATGATAGCAATATAACATAATTCTCATTTTCTAGTAAGTAACTATATTAGAAATTGAATAAGCAAAGTTAATTCCTTACACAAACCAAAGTTTCTTCTTTTTATCAACATAAATTATATATATAACAATGAAATAAAGCAACAATCAAATTATTAAAAAAAACATTAAAACCATTATGAAAGAAAAAAAAAAGATGAATCAGTCACAAAGAGAGGAGGACACTGCGAAACAACGATTCCTACGCAACAAAAACAAATGTTATACATTATTACTTTGTATTAGGAAATGAGATTCTTGTATTATCAAAATGCAAATTTATTTTAGCTAGATATTTAATTTATTGATACCATTACATGTTAATTGTTTATTAATTTTTAGACTAAGATGGTTTTCACAACATAATTTGTTAATTTTTCTTAAAATTTTTTTAACTCTCCTAATTAACATGGTTCACTTATATGCATGAGAGTAGATGCGTAGGTTCACCTAATTCCACAACAACAACAACAACAACAAACTTGATGCAAAAACAAAATCAAAAGATGATTCTTAAATCTTGTTCCATGGCCATCATCACATATATGCATGAGAGTGGAGATAAAGAGAGAAAACTTACAAAGAGATGAAGTAAAAAGAGAAGAAAGATGGTAAATTATTTGGTGAGGATATAAACGGCGTAGATGATTCCAGGAAGATATCCAAATAGTGTCAAAACCAAACATATCCAAAACTCAACCTTCAAACAAACAAAAAAGAGTTAATTAATTTCATCAAACAAAACAATGAAACTATGAGAATAGGATCTGTAAGATCATCGTTATTCATGTTTATCACTGTCTTCTTTTTCATTCTGTAATTTACAGGTATGTATTTGGTTCAATAATAATAAAATCCAAGCGTGAAACTAAGAAATAGCTATTTTTGTGAATTAATGACTTAACTATAAGATCATAAGTGAAATTTAGTCTAGTTATAAGAAAAAAGAAATGAAATTTTAAGTGAAAAATATAAGAATTTACCCCACAACCAAATTTGAGAAAAACACCAAGAGGAGGCAAGAGGATAGCTAAAAGAATATCAATGAAAGTAGCTGTTCCCATTTTTAAAGTTTCTTTGAAGTTTTCTATGAAAAAAAAAGTTGTTAATAAAGCTTTCAAAGTGAATGTGTTTTCTTCTTTACTCTCTTCTTCATGTAAATGTCACATTATATAGACTCAACTTTTGAGATATTTATGGGACACGTGGTGCTTACTTGTTTTTCCTTTTTCTTTAATCTAAATGAGGAATTTTTTTTTTCTTTTTAGCTATATGGTGAAAAGAATATTTTTAATGGGAAAACTTGGCAAATTAGTTTCTTAATTACTAACAAGCATCCTTCAAGCGCATTTGATCTTTTGGTTGATTAATACTTCTACATTTAAAAATTTACGGGATTAGTGATAAATATCTTACGTCAGAAGTTAGAAAAGATATTTAGTAATATGTAAGTGGATTGATTCATGCTTCTTATATACTATTAAAGATGCGGATCAATTCTCCTAATATGCGGATCAATTCTCCAAAAATTTGATCTATGCAGATTAATAAAGTTATTGTTTATAAAAAGTCTTCAGAGCGTGGTGCAAGTAGAATCGTTCGTTTTGGTGATGGGACGCATGACAATTTTCCTCATAATTCGTAACAAAAATAATAATTTAGACGATAAAAAGATAATTTATAACAAAAATAATAATTCACACGATAAAAAGATTAATAAAGTTATATTTATAAAAAATCTTCAATGTCAGTAGAATCGTTCGTTTTGGTGATAGGACTCATGACATTTTTTTCATAATTCGTAACAAAAATAATAATTCAGACCATAAAAATAATTTATAACAAAAATAATAATTTAGACGGTAAAAAGAATACTAGTTAGCAATAAGAGCATTTGTTAATTATTAATTCTTTTTTTTTTTGCTATATACGTTTTGCCTTTGCCAACCATTGTTTCTTTGCGCGTCATGGTCCCGTGTTGATGTGATAACGATGGTTTTATAAGTCATGGCTACGTAATTTACACGTAAACACTAAATGCCAAAATAAAAGATGATTCGTTATTATGTTACGTATGTTTAATAATGGATAAAAGATAATTAGTTACTATGCTACGTAAGTTTAATGTATACAATTTAGTGAATGTGATTCAACTGATATTTTAATGACAAAATCAAAAGTATAATTCATTATTTTTCAATAATGAATATTTACATTCCTATCAAAAAAAATATATAATTCACAATATTAATAGGATTCATAACATAACATAACAACCGGTAAAGAGCGGAACACCGTGACCTAATGGTAAGGACGAACTGTTTTATGAGAATATGTTGCGAGTTCGAACTCTAACTATCTCACAATGTCTTTGTTCACCCACACAGATATAGATCTTTGTTTTCGGCCCATTTGAATATCCAGGGAAAAAATCTATCTGTTGATTGACCTCACACTCATGGATTAGGTCTAGTTCGTCATTGACTTGGGTTTTGACCCTTTCCTTTATCAAAAAAAAAAAAAAACATAACAACCGGTGAAGTATTGTGTTGTTGATTTTCTCATGAACCACGTGAGTCTAACTTACGGTGAGGATTTGTTGGCGTGATGATATGAGACATGTGATCATGAAGTTATATAACGTTAGGATATAAATATTACATGGTGGTCCAAAATCCAAATTTGTTCCATTCGCAACATTTTTTTTTTGTTTGATAAAAGATTTTCTATTAAAAATGCTAGAGAGTTACAAAAATAAGGTTTAACGAACCTTTAAATTCAAAGCATAAAGGATATTAAACAACAACCAATGAAATAGATGAGCCTTAAGTTTTTTTTTTTGATAACCCTGGGATTCGACGACCGAGGTCAACCGACTAATCCCACGAGATCCACGAGATCCACGACACTCCACGTATTCTTGTCATTTAAAACAATTTCGGTGGCCACATATGAGCCTTAAGAGTTATATGGAGAAACAAAGTAGAGAAAGAGGCAACAACAAGATACTAGGATCAGCCTGAACCAAAGTGTTGCGAAGCAACTAGTGATGCGAACCTCCGCCTTGATCTCTCCTTCCTTTATCTACTATTACTATGAACCATTCCGTCTCTTTTAGCTTTTGAGATGGCTATAAAGACCTACCATTCGCAACATTTTGCCAATAATTTATAAACGAAATAAATTTTAAACAAGATCCTCGCATAAATGTAAAAATGCAAATGGAACTTGGAAAATATATCAAACAAAATTTATCTACATACTAGTCCCTAAATTTGCGATAATGTTATAATATATAATTTTTCATACTTAGAAATGAGACACGTTATGGTTTTAGATGAAATATCAATAAAAACCGTATTAAAATGAAATTATGCAATTGTTATAAGATTAAGATAAGAATGACTAAAGCTAACTAGATTTAATTAAAACTTCATGTATACTTATAAGAAAGATTAAAGTTGCTTAACACAAAAGTTAGACATAGCACAAGTGTACAACTCATTAAACCCTAATATTACTTAAAAACATACATTAACACATATAGTTGTCGGAATGCAAACATGGGTCGGGACAATCTCCGCCGTGGAGTTCGGTGAGAAGTAATGAGATATGTTTATGTGTTTATATATTACTAATAATTATCACACCTTATAGCCAATAGAATCGTGACACATGAACCACTCATGTGTCTTCATGCCTGTCAACGCGTTGTCCAACTTTATGCTTACATTCATGCACCATAGCTCCATAAAACATGGTCATGGTCATGGTCCTCATGGACTTTCAACTTCATTTTTTTGATATAAAAATGTTAAAATTTGACCACCATGTTGATTTTTGACAGAAAGTTATAAAGGTTAATAGTAATAGAAAGAGTAAAAAAAATTGAGATAACAATCAAATATGAAAAAAGCATAATCCGAGAGATAAAAGAACAATAGCTACTAAAGACAATGTTTAGACTAAAACGATAAAAGGATAAAGTACATATATATATACTTTCATCAATCCACACAAAAAGTAAATATCCAGAATAAATATCTCGTATCAGTAGTTAAAAGAAATTTTAAATAGTATATTAGAAATATTGATCAATCAATTCTCCGTCAATTGATTTTGAATTATAAACCCATGTAACTTAACATAAAACTTAGATCATACAATCCAAATTGATCTAATCGATTCGATCCAAAGTTGATTCACCTGATCGTTGTTCGAAAATAACGAGATATATGACCAAAAGAGACATCATCTCGAAGAGGCATATTAAGAATAAATATCTCATATTAGTAGTTGAGAATGATCTTAAGTTATATATTTGTATTAATCCAGTCATTACCAATTAGTTTTAAGTTGGAAACTCATGTAAGTCCGAACACTTCCATCCGTCTCCGCAATAGCTACAAGAAGTAACTTCGGTAAAGCACGTATGGACACTTTCAAATTTCGTATGTAAGCATAAAAGAAAGTGTTTCTTTCTTCCTAAAGAAAGTTGCTTTCTTAAGACTCAACACTCATTGATAGAATCAAACATTATTTAGTTTTCATATTCGTATTCTCTTTTTCTTTTTGGTTATAAAATATTCTTGCCGACATCAACGCATAACTCGTGGCATTGAATTGACACCATAATAACATTTTGATAGATTTTTTACTTTACTTTTTATATATTATGTCTTAATCAAAGTGGTAATATCCTTTTTTATTTGTTATAAAAATAAGTGATAGTGTCTTGCTTTAAATCTATTTTGTTCTTATCCTTTCGGATTAATCGATTACTACTTTGAACCATAACTCGAAATTTCAGAATTTATTCTTTCTGTTATTCGAATTTTGCTGCTATTGCTCTTTTGTTCAAAATAGAAATTGACAACTAACAAAACAAAAAGTGGTTGACAAGAAAAAACTCATATTGCAAAAATAAAAAATCTCTTACTTTATATGAAAATTATAAA
Source organism: Anastatica hierochuntica (assembly GCA_900406275.1). Taxonomy (NCBI): domain Eukaryota; kingdom Viridiplantae; phylum Streptophyta; class Magnoliopsida; order Brassicales; family Brassicaceae; genus Anastatica; species Anastatica hierochuntica. Next base: position 39,876 of record OVAN01000121.1, on the reverse strand, counting down.
AAAATGACCATAAATCCTAGATTAATTAAATTTGATATCCTAAAATTTTATTTTATCATTTTAGCTCTTTCTTTAGCCCCCAAATTAAATTTTATTTTTGAAAACCACCCCAATAAAATATTAATTCACTCCCTAAAATTTAAATAATCTTGGGACCATGGTTATTCACTAATTAGCCCCCTATTTTATACTACCAAAAAGAAGCAATTATATCTTTTTGGAAATTCAATTATTAATTAATAATCTCCTACTGAATCGGGAAGTGCTTTTAGGTCAAGTGGTTAAAGCCTTTAATTTAAAGGTCCACTTCTACGACCACCCCACCGGAGTTCGACTCCACTAAATCGTATTGCTCCGCGAAGTAAAGTTATTTGACTATGGATCGAACCTTGTGGATCTAATTGTTGACAAAAAAAAAAAAAAATCTCCTATTTAGTCTGCCGACATTAGATTTTATTCACTCTTTACATTTTATTATTGAATCTTGTTGAGATTTAAATTTTGAGCCCATTACGGCCCATTTAAATTATTATAAGCTTTCCAACGGTAATAACGGAACGAATATTTTCCCTCCAAAAAACTCTCAGAGGAGAAGTCTCCTTAAGAACAAGTTTTGATTATTTCATTTTATTCATAAAATGTGGATGAACGTTAATATTAAACTAAATACTCAAAACACATCCATTAAACAAAGCCAAATCTTTGTAGGTTTACAGATAAAAAGTTTTTAATAACCACACAAAATGCATAAAAAAGCAAAAAAAAGAGCATAAAAACCAACAAAATAAATAAAAAGTAACTCAAAATACTTTTAAACCCAAACCATTACTATGATCACTTTGACTTTATTCATCCTTTGGCTTCTTCAGTTGAAATAGTCTTAGAGCTTAGAGATTTTCCAATGATTGCTTTCTTTGCTTTAACAAGAGATTGTTTCATCTTTGAGATAATGCTATTTGAATGCTTCTGCTTCACGGCAACTTCTTTAGTTTTGACTTCTGGTTCTGTTTCTACAACCTCTTCTGATTCTGTAATAGCTTCTTTTACATTCTCTTGGCTCTTTTCATCTGCAGCAAGTTCGACATCTTTCTTGATGTTCTCATCTTTGGCTTCACTTATGTTTTGTTTTTGTTCCTTTGATGGATCTTCTGCTACATGCTTCTCATCAGTAATGTCCTTCTCAATGACAATACCAGTAGAAGAAGTGTCTGCTTCAGACTCCTTTGTTGAGTTTTTTGTCGGTACAACTTCCTTGCGGCACAAGGAAGAAGCAGATTCAGAGTTCTTTTCATCCTTTAATGGTTCATCCACAACATGCTTCTCTTCAGCAGTGTCCCTCTCAATGACAATACCAGTAGAAGAAGTGTCTGCTTCAGACTCCTTTTTAGAGTTTGTGTCTGAATCTTGGTTTTTTGTCGATACAACTTCCTTGCAGCACAAGGCATAAGCAGATTCAGAATCCTTTTCAGTTTCATCCTTTAATGGTTCATCTACAACATTCTTCTCTTCAGTAATATCCTTCTCAATGACATCAACCGAAGAAGAAGAAACATCTTTAGTCTCCTCTAGATTTCCCTCAAGATCAACCATAACTTGTTCTATTGTTTCAGATGTTTCCTCTGCCTTAACTACTTCAACTTCTTGTGCTACTTCCTTTGCTTTGTCAACTTTTTCATAATCCTCTGGCTTTGATTCAAATTCAACCTTCTTCTCCTCCTTATCCTTATTGTCTTCTTTTAAAACTCTCTCCAAGGTTTGCTTCACCTCTGCTTTCTCATCATCAACAGCTTCAAAATCCTCTTTCGCGATGATTGGTTCTTTAAGTTCCACTTGTTCATCAACCTCCTCCACAACTTCAGATGATTCTTTCTTCGGTTTATCCATAACCGTTGAATCTGATACCGGTTTATCATCCACAACATCAGTAACAATCTCATTCTCCATCAATGGCTGCATCAAGTAAGTTAAAAAAGTCTTTATAATTCTCCTTCCTAAGTAAAGAAACTTAACCAAGAATTGCTTAATTTACATATATATGGAACTAGAATGATACTTTGAAAAGTAAAAAGAGTTTTCTAGAAAACTATAGACAAAGAGAAAATTCAACTTTTGTATCATCCATGTGATTACATAATCTACAACTTTCTAAAAAGTTCAAAAAAAAAACTTTCTTAACTTTTGATAATTGCTCTAGAATTCTCTAGATTCTTGTAGAATTAAGGAGGATTAAAACCAAGTTGAATATTCCAAAACAATGAAAGATACAAACCAAAATCTTATCCCAAATTTGATTATCAAGACATTTTTTATAATATTATTATTACATATATGTATATATTGAGAAAGGCCATGCATGCTTCACTTAGAGAATATATATACACATACACAAGTATATTCTTCACATTCTTAGTGAAAACATATATGGATCTTAGGAGAATCAAAGCAAGAAGCAAAAGTGTATATCTATCAACATCAAAAAAGCATATGCATATATAGTAAAGAGTCTATGGAACAGAAGGAGAATTGTGAGCTAGCTTACCTTTTGATCAGTTGTAGTTTCTGTCTGAGAATCAGAAGTCATGAAAGTAATGGATAATGTTCAACTTCAAAACATTCAGATTACAATTATTTCAGAAACTGAAAGCAAATGATAAGTGGAGAAAACCACTCACACATATACACAAACACAAAGTGGGGAACACTAGTTAGTTGTCACACTCACATACACACATCCCACAAAAACAGAGTGTCAAGTGTTAACACACTCTGTATATTTCTTTTTCTTTATCCTTTTAACTTATTTTAATTGTTTTATTCTATCTATGATCTGCATTTCTTGGACATTTTTGATATAAAATAATACTTTTGATATAAAATAATAGTTTAAAAGAAAGAGTCTTTCTATGTGTTTATTACATTTAGACTCTTTTCAACAACCTTTGTTAGAGGTTTTGTTATGGTTTTTTTAGCATAATTATATATTTTTTCAATGAGGCATTGGTACTTTTTAAGGATACACAAAGACATATTCATTTGAAAGAAAGAAACATTCTAAGGTTTATACATATGAACATATGAAACAGAAGCAATACATGACTTAAACAATGGTGCAACCACTTCCACTTTCATAGGTAGTAACAGAGACAACATCACAACTATTGCAATAAGGATACTTGCAATTGCATATGTGCTTTGGTGGTTCAGGCATTGGTGCTTGAGTCTTTGGTAGTTCAAGCACTTGTGGTGGAGGCTTTGATGGCTCAGGTGGTTTTGGTGGTCCAAGACTGATGATTATTGGTTTCTGTTTGATCTTCTTTAGCTGATTCGCTACGCAGATTGGATCCATTGTTCCCACTACAGTAAGTATACTTTTATCTTCATCTAATGCAATCTTATTCACACCTGCATCAAACCCTCATATGTTGAATCAATAGGATGTGTTAAGAGCATAGACTTTGTTTTTTTCTCATTACCTTCTATTTCTGTGACTGCTTCCATGATTGCACTATTGCATTTTCCACAGTTTATATCCACTTTGATCTCAACTTTCTGCTTAGAACCACATACAAAAGCAATAACAAAGATTGGAATAATTCGGTTTTCGGGTTTGAGAAAACTAGTACTAAGATGTTTACCTTGATAGTCATGATGGATTAACCAAGAAAGAGAAATGGTTTAGTAGAATTTTGGAGGATGAAGAAGGTTTTAAAAAGACATATGACAAGAGATGACACATAGTGGAATAATGTTGAAGCAGTTGAGTTTTGTCTTAGATGAATGTTTTTATAGAAAGTTATATATTCTGAATAATTGAATATATGTTTTTTTTGAGAATTTGCTTTAGTTGGTTTATGCATCATCTTATGAACTTACTTTGGACATTATTGAAAGAGTTTGTAATAATCCTACAAATTTATAAGTAATATATTTAGTCATATATTCTATCTAATTTGTACTTGCTTGACCCCAACTATTTGTAATATTTAGATGTTTTGATCATACAAATGCATGCATGAAAAAAAAATCTATCTTGGTTCACCTCTAGCCGGTTTAAGGTTTTGGTTCTATTTTAGAAATTGGACCATGTCTATCCGGTTCGGTTCGGTTAGTTTGAAGGTGTGTTTTTGTGTGTGTGTCATCCTCTAACTAAGGATAATTAGTGCTTCCAACAAACAAAACCCTTTTTGATCACCAAATATTAATCACATCATCAAAAACCTATTTATGGCAAAACTTTAAAATTAACAAACAAACAAGCCATGGCCAAAATAAAATTAACAAACAAACAAACCCCATTTATCTCTTAATGTTTATCTCTTAATGTTTATCCATTAGTTAAAACTTTCTTTATATAGATATAAATGTAAAATAATTTTCTCAACTTCATCGGTAAACATTTCACAAAACAACAAATCAACAATGACAACTTCCATGATTTATGTTTTTGTCGCGGTCATGCTCGTGGCCGCCCACACGGCCATTGCTGATTCAGATATGCTTCAAGATCTTTGTGTTGCTGATCTCAAAGGTTTCACGATCTCTCCCCCTCTTTTCATATATAAACATTTATATTTCTATAATAAACAAACGCGTGTTTGGTGTTTGAAACACACACAAAGAGTTGGTTTTGTGTCTCTAGTTCGATTTTCGCTTGAAGGATGATTTACGCCATGTCATAAGATACTAGCAAAAGTTGGTCCTCGAGGAGTGGGGAGATTAAGTCAACAATTGAGACCAATTTCAATAGTTTTGTCGTTGACTTTTAATGATGTTCATAATAGGTGTGAAAGTCAATGGATACCCATGCAAAGACCCGACACAAGTAACACCAGAGGACTTTTACTACATAGGTTTAGCCAATGCTGGAGCCACAAACACCACAATGGGAACAGCTATTACAGGAGCCAACGTTGAGAAAATCTCTGGACTCAACACTCAAGGTGTCTCCATGGCTCGGATCGATTATGCACCTGGTGGAGTCATCACACCGCATTTTCATCCACGAGCCTCTGAAATCATTTTCGTCCTCGAAGGCCGTCTCTTTGTAGGTTTCATAACCACTTCAGGGAAACTCATATCCAAATACATCAACAAAGGAGATGTTTTCGTCTTCCCCAAAGCTCTCCTCCATTTCCAGCATAACACTTATAACGCTCCTGCTTCTGTCATCGCGGCTTTCGATAGCCAATTTCCCGGGACTCAATTGGTTACTATGTCTTTGTTTGGTTCTAACCCGCCGATTCGTGATGACTTCCTTGCCAAGGCATTCCACCTTGGACCACAAGAGATTCAAAAGGTTAAAGCCAACTTCGCACCCAAGAAATGAATAGCTTTGAGTTGAGAACATAGCAGTAATGCAAAAAATGATACACAATTAACTTAAAATTGTAAAACTTGTGATAAAAGAAAGAACCTTTTTTCCTATTTTTTATCAAATACTTTGTAACTATTCTATGTTCATGATACACCTCGTGATGAGCTTCATTATGGGATCTAGAATTTCAAAACATGGTAGTACCATATATGATGGTACTATATCATATTCTTTCTGTTTCGCAAAAAGTGTCATTCTGACATTTTCACACATATTAATAAAATTGTTAAAAAGTCTTACATACCCTTCATTAATACTTTAAAAAGAATTATCTCTCCAATTAATACATTAAAACAGTGAGGTTAAAACCGAAATTCTGTTTATAAATTCGCATCGAAAATATAAAACGACACTCTTTAAAAAACCCCAAAACGACACTCTTTAAAAAACGGAGGGAGTATATCTTAAGTTCTTTTCACACAATTTGGATTGAGAAGTAAAAATAGCCAATTAACCATTTAAATAAGAGACTTTTCCGTATATGCAACAAAATTTATTAATAAATTTTCCAACCAAAGTATACATAAGATGTTTATACATTTTGCCAACCAAAGTATACATAAGATGAAATATCACCGATAAGACGTCACGTTAACTAACAAAGTTATGGTCATCATAGTCTTCTCTGATAAGGCGGATGCTGCTACTCAAGGCCGGTCCTGAGATTTGGAAGCTTGAAACAAATGTTTCGTAACACATCCTTGCTGCTGCTCCTTAGTCTTCTCCGATTTTGCTGCTTTTAGAACGGTGTGCTTCCTCTTCTTGTTGGTCGAAGACTCTTCGGTTCCATCTTGCCGGCTTATTCCGCGGTTTCCTCCCGTGTTTACTCTGGTTAGGCAATTTTGAATCACTAATAGAAAAAACTGCTATAGCAACGAAAAATCGTGTGTTGATGTTTAAAATTGTGTATATGTTAGTCAATCGCGCGGTGCTAATAAATTTGTTTAGATTCTTCGGTTGATTTTAGCCACTTTTGTTTCCCTGATGTATCATTTGCTTAGATAAAGGAGTTTGCTTTTCAATGTTAATAACCTTTTTTGGAAATCTAATGCATTACTCTCCCGCTATCCGCTAGCCGGCCTGTCCAATTTTTCAATCATTATTTCATTTATTGGATTAAACTTTTTTTGGCCAGATTGAACTTTTAACTAAAATTGACCATTTAAATTAGGCAAAAATCTATTATAATCATTTAAATTGTATAGTTAGTCAGTTTTTGTCTAAAAACAAGTCAAAAGTTCTTATAAACCAAAATTATAAACTTGATTAATCTCTTTTTGTTCTTCTATTTTCTAACTAGGCGATAGATCCAAATTTGTCCGACTAACGAGTTCTAAAATATGAGCTAAGGTTTGGTTTCGGTTTTGGTTTCGGTTCAAGTTTGATTCCATTCAATATTTTTAATTTTTCTTTTTTGGATATTTTCGAATATTTTTGGATTTAATTTCGAGTATTTTTGGATATTTTAAATATTATAACAAGGAATAAAAATTTTGGGCTTATGGGCTTAGTATGATTTGAGTTATTGGGCTTTTATAAACCTGGAAAATTACTGAGATCCACAAAGCAAAAGCTCTTCGACCATTTTCGAGTCTCTTCTTCGCTTTGCGTTTTCTTCTTTTGTATTGAGGTTTTCGCTTTTCGAATTTTTGCTCCGTCGCCGTCATTAAGCTTCTACTCCGATTCTCGCTTTAGATCGTCGTCGTAGATATGAACGCTCCAGTTCTTGTTCTCAGTGAGTACTTTCTTCTTCTTCTACAGATCTCGTCTCTTCGAATCTGTATTGTACTCCAGTGTTTCAGATTGTTGATGTTATTGCTTGGTGAAATGTTTCAGAGGATTCGTTGAAGCGTGAATCTGGAACTAAAGTTCACCATGGGAATATTCAAGCTTCCAAGGTATTGTTTACTTCTCTCTCTATATGCTTTCTCTAAGCTTTCTCTGCTGCGAATCATTGGTTTCTTCATGGTTCTGGGTTCAATGTTACAGGCTGTGGCTGATATCATCCGCACTACATTGGGTCCTCGCTCTATGTTGAAGATGCTTCTTGATGCTAGTGGAGGTATTGCATCTTCTTCTTATTGTATAGATCTTTAAAAGGGTATGTGGATTAGGTTAGGGTTTATGGCATTTTGAAAGTTTCAGTCTTTACAGATTTTGAAATTCAATGTACTCTTTGTTTATCAGAGCTAATCTACTTCAGAACTCTAAATATTTGTGGGTTTTGCTTTTTGGGTTGTGGGTGATTATTTGCATTGATACTTCCTCTTCTTCTATGTGTTATCTGTTAAACTCAGTTGCTTCTGGATCTTTATAGGTATTGTTGTTACTAATGATGGAAATGCTATATTGCGTGAACTAGATGTTGCTCACCCTGCAGCTAAGGTTTTTTACTTCTTCCCTGTCGTAAACGTTCTTGTTTTCATGTTATTGTTCTCTGGTTCTGATATATGTAATATTTCTCTCTGTGTGTTGTTTGCAGTCGATGATTGAGCTGAGTCGCACACAGGACGAAGAAGTTGGTGATGGGACTACTTCTGTTATTGTTCTCGGTATGTACTTTTATCTTGATGAGATTATTCTCTGCCACTAGGCTTGGTTTGAAGAGTGTAATAGGCACTGCGGTGATGTTTTGTTGTGGATTTGGCACTTCGGTGATATGAATGTTTTCTGCTAAGGTTCTTACTGTCAAATGATTTCTGTTTTGTTTTCAACAGCTGGTGAAATGTTACATGTTGCTGAAGCATTTATCGAGAAGAGTTACCATCCCACTGTCATATGCCGAGGTACACTTGCAAATGATTTGTTACCTTTTCATCTTGTTATGTTGTTTTACTGTTTTTCATTTGAATAATATTTTCTTCTCTGCAGCTTATAATAAGGCTCTTGAGGATGCAATAGCTGTTCTTGACAAGATTGCCATGTCAATCGATGTCAATGATCGTAAGTCCATTTCTACCTTTGTTTTTGATATTTTTCAGCCAAAGTTGAAGGACTGCTCTTTCATTATCTTGGTAATATTTCTCATGTTTACTGATACAAAGAATGTTTATATTGCAGGTGCAACAGTTTTAGGATTAGTCAAGAGCTGCATAGGGACAAAATTCACTAGCCAATTTGGAGATCTGATTGCTGTGAGTGCTTTAATTACTAAATTATATTTCCTTATGCATCACATGAATGATGGATATGGCTTTACCATATAGGTTTTTCTTTGTCGACGTTAGATCATAAACCATTGCACATTTAGAAGCTACTAACTAAGCCTTTTGCACATGTAGAACCTATTCAGCCTTTCTTTCCGGCTGTCTGAATGATTGTCATATTGTATTGGCTCACGTTCTTACATGACTTTATGTGCCTCTTTTAGGATTTGGCTATTGATGCCACCACTACTGTTGGTGTTGATCTTGGACAAGGATTGAGGGAGGTGGATATCAAAAAGTACATTAAGGTTGAGAAGGTCCCTGGTGGTCAGTTGGAGGATTCGAAGGTTCTTAAAGGAGTCATGTTTAACAAAGACGTAGTTGCTCCTGGTAAAATGAAGAGAAAGATTGTCAACCCACGGATTATTCTTCTCGACTGCCCCCTTGAGTACAAGAAAGGTGAAAACCAAACCAATGCCGAGTTGGTTAGAGAAGAGGACTGGGAAGTGCTGTTGAAACTGGAAGAGGAGTACATCGAGAACATCTGCGTGCAAATTCTAAAGTTCAAACCCGATTTAGTTATTACGGAGAAGGGACTTAGTGACTTGGCCTGTCACTATTTCAGTAAAGCTGGGGTTAGCGCAATTCGAAGGCTGAGAAAGACGGACAACAACAGAATTGCTAAGGCCTGTGGAGCTGTGATTGTGAACAGACCCGACGAACTTCAAGAGTCTGATGTTGGTACCGGCGCTGGCTTATTTGAAGTCAAGAAAATAGGAGATGATTTCTTCGCCTTCATAGTTGACTGCAAAGAACCTAAAGCATGCACTGTACTCTTAAGAGGACCAAGTAAAGATCTCCTCAACGAAGTCGAAAGAAATCTTCAGGTTTGTGAATGATTTCTTTTACTAAATTTCATATCCCGTTATAGTCAAGTCATTATCATATATGCCTGAAACATTCCTTCCTACAGGATGCCATGTCGGTTTCAAGGAACATCATCAAGAACCCGAAGCTTGTTCCTGGCGGTGGAGCCACTGAACTAACAGTTTCTGCCACTTTAAAACAGAAGAGTGCAACAATCGAAGGAATCGAAAAGGTTGGCTTTTTACCACCGATATATGTGATCTTTTCAAAGTTGAATGGGTCCACTAACAGTTAATGTTACTCATGACAGTGGCCATACGAAGCAGCTGCTATAGCTTTTGAGGCTATTCCGCGTACTCTAGCTCAAAACTGCGGAGTTAATGTGATTAGAACTATGACTGCATTGCAAGGAAAGGTACATGATCTTCCATATTTTTCACATCTTGTTCTTTATCCCGAATCTTTCTCTCATTAAATCTTGACCGTTGTTGTATTAGCACGCAAATGGTGAGAATGCTTGGACCGGGATTGATGGAAACACAGGTGCTATAGCTGACATGAAAGAGAGCAAGGTAAGAATGAAAAAACTTTGTTTTATGTTTCTTGAGAGTCGAAGACTAAAGACTTTGAACTTTGTTTTTAAGATATGGGATGCGTACAATGTGAAGGCGCAAACGTTTAAGACAGCGATTGAAGCGGCATGTATGCTTCTAAGGATTGATGATATAGTGAGTGGCATCAAGAAGAAGCAAGCTCCTGGAGCTAGTGGACCTTCAAAGCCTACCATTGAGACCGAAGGCGATGCAGACAACGAGCAAATACTTCCCGACTAGAAAGAAACATATTTGCTCTCACCATCTTCTTTTTCTTTTGATCTCTCTTTTGGTAACTTTTATTTTGAAATGTTTGTGAAACTTAAGACATTCCCTTTTTAAGATCTTATGATTTTGGATTTTGACTTGGTGAGAAAAGGTCTTGAGGAAAGTGAGTGATGATGTGATGAATCTTTTGTTTCTCTTTTGAAAGAAAAGGCTTTGAAAGACGCTGGTTAGAAGAGAAGGTTTGTAGTAGTTCAAATAGCTTTGGTTTATGATGGTTCACTGTTTATTGAAAACTTAACCGGTTTGCTTGTTTTGGTTTTATTCTCAATCAAAACTAGACCTAGTATTCCGTTTTCGGTTAATTTGGTTTTCGAAAATTTGTAACCATATAGGAATTAAAATATTTCAATTTCGATTCGGGTTCCGTTGGTTTTCAATTAATTCGGTCTCGAAAATTAGTAACCATATAGGAATTAAAATATTTCAATTTCAGTTCGGGTTCGATTCCTATGGAGCATCTGAAAATTTATCGAAAATATCATTCGGATAATTTTTTCTAGCATTTTCGGCTATTTTTGGACATCTTAGGGATTTTTTTTTTGGTTTTTGACATCTTAGGGATTTCTAGGTACTTTCGGTTTTTTTTTTTGGTCAAGGTTCGAGTCTCTAAAAAATTCAAACCATTTGGATATTTTCTAAATCTGTTCAGTTTTTCGGTTCTTTCGGTCCGGTTTTACGGTAGAATGAGATGAAACTTTTTTTTCATGGAACTTTGATTGATAATACCTAACTTGGACTAAGCCAAGTTAGTCTTATTACACTAATGTTCACACGAAACATAAGAAGAAAGCAAAACGAAAGAAAGCAAAACAAAAACACAAACAGAAACAGAGAAAAAAAAAACACACAAACACAAAGAGAACTGTTTGATTTTCAAGCAGTTTTAAGTTCTCTTCTCAAGTTCATAATGATCATCTTCAGGAAGCATATACCTTTTCCAGAACCAATGTGGCTTCCACACTCTCTCTCTCATATCATCAATAGCGATTCCTTTAGTTTCCGGTATGAAGAACATGGCAAATAGACCCATCACAATGATCCAAGCACTGAAGAAGAAGAATATTCCTGATCTCATCCCGCAAAGCATTGATAAGAAAGCTTGCGCTATCACGAATGTAAAGAGCATGTTGCAAGAAACCGCAAGTGCGAATCCTGCGCTTCGAGTCTCTAGAGGAAAAGTTTCACTAGGGATTAGCCATCCTAATGGTCCCCATGACCAAGCGAATCCCATCACGTATATGCACACGAAGATCACAACTACTAAGGCTTGTGCCTTTGGGAGTGATCCGGTTGTACCTAAGCTCTTGGCTAAGATGGATCCAATGATCACCTGTTTTGAAGAAATTGTTAGGTTTCGCAAGATTACTTGTCTCACAAGTAACCTACTTTTAGGTTACGTGAGATGCAAGAAACAAAGCGGTAGAGAGAAAATTGGACCTGGCAAATGAGCATATGAACGGAAGATTGGAGAAGAAGGAATCTCCGGCCAGTTTTATCAACAAGGTATATTCCGACGAACGTGCTAAGGACATTGATGGTTCCCGTGACAACCGCGGAGAGAAGAGAAGCATCGTTTCCGAATCCAACGGTTTGGAACAAAACCGGCGCATAGAACATAATGGCATTGATTCCGGTGAATTGTTGGAAAAGCTGAAGAAGCATTCCGATGATGAACGGCGGGCGACTCGCGGGTTTCAATAGCTTCCTGTAAGGATCCTTGACTTGGCTCGCGATGTCGCAAGCATGGACTATAGTTTCATATTCGTCATTGATATCATCAACTCCTCTGATCTTCCTTAGAACTTCTTTTCCTTGTTCGTTCTTGTTCCGCTCGATGAGGCTCGTTGGCGTCTCGCATATAAGCAGAGAACCCGCGAGGAGGATAATCGCGGGAATCCCAGCTCCACCGAGGGCGTATCGCCATCCATGAGGGTGAACCGAGGAAGTGAAGTAGTTGACAATGTTGGCTATTAGGATTCCAATTGTTACCATGAGTTGGAATACAATGTTGAGACCTCCCCTGAGTTGCGCCGGAGCAATCTCCGATAGGAAAAGCGGCACCGCCTGCAAAATTTCGGTTACATTCAATGATGTTAGTATCGAAGACATCTATGAAGTGAAATCCATGAAACCCAAAACCGGAAAATATTCTAGATTTCTGTATCGATTAAGTTTGACGATAGCCTAATATAATTCTTGTGAAACACTTTATTTTATGTTGTCAACAAACGGACCACAACAGCCCGGTCCAATAGACCATTTCGCCCTTCATATTCCCCCACTCCGTGGTGGATGGAACTTAGGTGCCCTGAGGATTGGCATCTAGAGACTCAACCATCATGTTACAATGTCCTCAGCTTTTTCGAAACACGTTTGTGTTCTTACTCTCATCAAACTTATCGGTTAGATCATTTCATTCTCAGAATGATGACCGCAAGATTCATTAAAGCGTACCTGATTGCCAAACCCGACTCCGAAGCCAAGCATGATTCTTCCAACGATCAACATAGGGAGGTTAACAGATCCTGCGCTTAACCCCACACCGATCAAAAAGAAGACAGAAGCGAACTGCATCGTCGGCTTACGACCGAGCTTAGAAGAGCAAGTGGAAGCCAAGAAGCTAGCCACGAGAGCAGCCAAGTAAAGAGACGAAGTGAATAGTTGCAATAACTGGTTATCATATTTGCAGTAATTATTCTCATGAGCTTGCTTCTTCCTCTCATACACCACCGGAAAAAACTCCTCCAAGAAATCGTCCATCGCCGTCACTCCACCTAAATTAAACCCACAATGTCATTAACATTAGCTAAGACAAAAACCAAGGTAACTTAAGGAACACGTTAGGTATAAAAAATAGGTTTCTTGAGGAACAAGAAAGAGATTAAACCGGAAATTCCGATGTCGTAACCGAAGATTAAACCGCCGACAGCGGCGATAATAACACAGATGAAGACATAAACAGTCATCTTGGCTTCGAAAGCCGGAGCATTCGCGTTACTTACAACAACAGCCATGTTTGCTTTATAAGTCTCTCGTATAAGACACCACCACTCAAACTCAAGATGTGTTTGTAATGTGTGTGTTGTGTGTCTACGTAAAAGCTTAAAGATGAAACATGAAGGAAGTTGAAGAAGAAGGAGACAGAGAGAGACCCTGCTGCTTGAAAGAACAGACTCTGTTTTGATTGAAGATGAAGGAGATTACATATTTATAAGAGATTAAAGACACGACACAGTTACAGACCAAACTTTGAGATCTAGACTTTTTTGTCTAAAAATGGTTATGTGTTGTTCGAAAATAGCATAACGCGAGATGTTCGGTTATTGTATGGCCTGTAATAAAAATATTTGGATCATAATCTTTTTTTCTTTTTTTTCCTTCTGTTTCATATTTATTTTTGGGATTACAGTCAAGATCTTACTGTCACAAAAAAAACAGATAAGGATCAGGGGATTTTTTAAACTTGGTTAACCAAACCGATATAACCATAAATGTTAACTGGGTCTTAATTTAGTTTAATTGGTTTTTTCACTAACTAAATACAAGTTCGAAGAACTAAGGCGGCTACCTCACCGTTATTGGAACGGGTTTAAGTACAACAGTCAATTGACGATTACCCAGTGCCGGCTTTTGAGTAACATGGGCCGCAAGCCCAAATCATTATCTCGGCCGGTTTCAAGTCGTGAAATTAAAAAAATCGACTTACACAAGTGGATAATTGAGCTCATGACCTCAAATTATTGTTAAAATTATTATGAAAATTGAGTATATATCCTAAAAAGGACCGCAAGCTTAAGTTTGACCAGTTTGGATTTAAGACAGGACTTGCGACTACCTAACCGTTATAAGAACCAGTTAAACACCGTAAACGCTAGCCCAAAAGAGGGATTAAGCCCGAGAGATCTAAATTTATAAATCTATTAATCTTAACATACTGTACATTTGAATTTAAAATAAGCAATTATAATTTTAATTTGTTAATTATTGGCGAACATCAAGACGCTTAATAAGATCGTCGTTTCATGGAATGTGTTGTCTAATTTTTATTACACAAGGAAAAGTAGTTTACATTAATGAATGTAAAAGCTTTTATTACTTTAATTAATACATTCAATAAATACGTGGCAAGAAAAAAAAAAGAATAACAAACAATTTTGTGATGAAATTTTTTTAAAAAACTTATTTTTTTTTCTTTATTGAATCATCATCACTTGATTGATTAAACCAAATAATCAGCACAAAGCTTTTTTATTAGCGGCGGCGAGAATCAGAAGCAGCAAGCTCCTTGTACATGTTATTTATTGCTTCTGCAAAATATTCCTTTGCTTGTGCTCTCTTTATCTGCAATACTCAAATTCAAATCCTATTTACTATCTCACATCTAAATAATCCAGAGATGCTTTTACCAATTTTAGAAGAAAAACAAAATCTCTATCTACTAAAAACCACATCAACTATAGGAGTAATACTAAGGGTGCTAGACAAAATACCGGAACCCGTAAAATCTAAACCCGAACCGATTTGTACAAATATCCGAACGGGTCTTGTTGGAGGGGTATTGGGTGTTACAAGAGCCCGAAGGATATCCAAAAACTCAGAAAACCCCGAAAGCTCTGAACTGAACACGAAATCCAAGAGAATATTGAATAAACCCGAACCCGAATGGCTTTTGAGTATACTCGAGCTTTACATGTGTTACTGAATCGACCTGAACCCGATTACACCCGAACAGACCTCTACCTGATCTTTTAAAATATCCGAATGGGATTTAAACCCGAACGAACCCATACACCCAGCCCTAAAGTTTTCAGTTCAATTATAAGAGAAACTTTCCAGAAACTATAGATTGAATGAAGAATATTTGGACAGGAACTTATTCATCTACTTGCTAAAAATGTCTGGAGTTACCTTGAATGTCGGAGTTAGCAAACCATTTTCCACCGTAAATGGCTCCAGCACCAATGTTACCGCCTTTGCAAACTCAAAACCTCTCAACTGCATCATCCAATGTTAAAAAAAATTTATATATAAAGATGGAAATAAATAGACAAAACAAGAGAGTTTTCTGAGATGCATTGCCTGAGCTTCTCTTCCAACAGTCTCCATGTCAGACAGTATTGCTTCTTTCACCCTCGGGTTATTGCACAATTCTCTCAGATCTCCAAACTGTATTTTGCATAGTCGTATAATAAAGTTAGTTTTCTAGTGTTACATTTAGAGAGAGTTTGGTGAAGGAAGAGTGTTGTATTACCTTAATGCCTTCTGAAGCAGCCCAACTTTTCAGTACATCTGGATCAACCGATACAACAGCGACCAATGATGAATTAAAACTATCACCTGAAAGATGGAAACAGGTGAGATGGAGAAGGATAAAGCAAAATATGAAACAAAAAACAGGAAATTTTATTTTTTTCTCTACCGTATATGAAGCATTGGCCTACAAATTTGCATTTGGCATAGACGTTTTCAATTTTCTCTGGAGCTATATACTCTCCCTGCGCCAATTTGAAGATGTTCTTCTTCCTGTTCAAAGAATGAAAAAATTTTTTACGAAGATGATTCTCGGTTCAAAAGATACCAACAATTCACCAAAAAATAACCCATCTACGAAGACTAGAGATGAAATAGCAAGCTCATTTTTTGTGAGCCAACGTATTTTATTTTACTGATGAAACAGAAGATAACATATCAAGTGATTTGGGAAAACCTGTCAATAATTTTAAGACGTCCTCCCGGTAGCCACAGACCTATATCTCCAGTGTGAAGCCATCCGTCTTCATCAATCACCTCTCTCCTGAAAATAATAAATTTTAATGAAAGGATTGAACTTTTGGTATATATTGGTTAGTGAAAGAGGAATTTGTAATGAAATAAGTGTGTTCATACGTTTGAACTTCATCTTTGTAATAGCCTTTAAAAATTATAGGGCCCCTAACACATATTTCTCCGCGGGGATGGGGCACATCTGCTGATGTATAGTTCATTTCCGGGACATCCACAAGCTTTATTTCTGGAAAAGGAATGCATAATAAATCCCATTGCAATATAGATTGTAGATTTAGTTCCAAATTACTCAGCTTATCTTATCCAAGAGTCAGAAAGCTCACCACAGGCTGGACTAGGAGAGCCAACATGTCCGGTGACGGTATCACCCTCCTCCATACTACTTATAACACAAGATGTTTCAGTCATTCCATATCCCTCCGTTACATTTCCTCCAAAGCATCTGGAGTAGTCATATCACAAGATTACAATAAAAGATAAAAAGAAAATCACAAGCTAATGTCGAACTAAATTATAGGAAACCAAAGCCACTGCAACTATGCCAAGATAAGGAGAGAGAGAGAGGTATTGCTGGTGACTGAAACGTGTTCATCTTAGGATGAAGTCTATTGTATGATAGTACAAAACACACACTTTTAAAGGCAACAAACTTACATTTTCAAAAATTCCATCACTTCAGGAGACAAAGGAGAAGCCCCGGACGTCATAAAACGGACACGTCCTCCAAGTCTGTCCTTTATCTTATTAAATACCAACCTGTCCCATATGGGAGAAGCACTCTTTCCTGAACCAATGGAACACATGTAAGGAAATCAAGCTCAGAAGTCAGAACTGTATAAAAGAAATCTTTGCATCAATTCTTAGAGCTCAACAGTAATCAAATCCCGAGCTTATCAGAAATTACTACGAAAGGGTACAGAATCACATGGATAGCTTTCAGTACGTGCGCAAATAATATTAATATGCATGACAGGGCCTACCATTCAAGAGTGCCTGCTTCTTTGCATTATATGCAGCGTTGAAGAGCCTCTCTTTCAGCCCACCAGAGGATTTTACTGCATTAATGATACTGGCAAGTGGCAACAAAAATTTTATTAACTAATTCAGCTAATCACCAAAAGGGGCAGAGAGCGCATGTCAATAAACCGAAGCCGTTATTACCCATCATATATTCTATTGTACAATCGAGGGACACTGCTGAATATAGTAGGTCTCAGAGCAGCCAGATCATCCAGTAGTTTCATGTTGTCCTGCAGAAATTTTCATAAGTTCTAAGTCCAAACAAGTAAGCAGAAGAGGATATATGGGGGACTATAAGAAAAGGACTAGATCAAAGGTGCGTAGGTCTTTCATGGTATTTTGATGCAAACCAGTGGATGTTTATTCAAATCATTACGATGGAGATGGGGAAAGTTTGTAAAAAGTTCCAGGCGTTCTGCGTCACGTTTAGAAACTAACTTATGCCACATAGTTGTCTAAAAGGAGAAAAATTTTCAGTTTCCAACCCCTTGGTAGAATCCAACAGCAACTCCAAAGTACACTGATAGGATCTGATTTGCTCGTTCGTAAATGTGTGCCAGTGGAAGATACGAAATGTACCTGGAAAGTAGATGTCGCAAGCTCCGTTAACAATAATATGAAAACAAAAACTACTTACAAATGGGACTTTAAGAATCGAAAAACAGTTAGGTAGTAGATACACCGGAGAAGACAGAAAATCTTTTACTATTAGTAGAAAGAACAAACACTTACACATCTGAAGAGAAAAACTTCACACTAAGACTGGTGCCAGCAACATTTGCAATCAAGTTTGCATGAGTTAGTACGACTCCCTTTAACAAAATTTATCCAGAAGATGAGCAGTCCAGGGAGGAATGACACATAGATAATGACATAAACATTAATTTAGATGCAAAAGGTTGTGTATATATGAAAAATAGTACTATCCCAGAATTGAAGACCAATAAAATTTCAAGCAAGCAAAACCTTTGGGGTCCCAGTTGTTCCGCTTGTATAGCACAGGGTTGCAACATCATCAGGTTTTGGTGGAGAAAACCGCTGAGGGTTACTGCGACCCTGAAACAAATTTGTATGGTTAATATGAAACCAACATGTACCGCAACAGCAGGACAAGTGATGCTATCACAGAGAGATATAAAGGGTAGCTATATTATCTCAATGATAAACTATGCTGAGATATATGGGAAAGGTGAGGGTGGATGAATCTTGTGCATATGTGACTACTAGATGCCTAGGTGGCCAGTTTCATATAATTGTTGACGGAACACAGGTTGTTAAGAATCAGAACATGCTTCATAGTAGCCTGCTAAGACTTTGCAAACTCTAAATTGATAGAATGTCCTTGTCCTGCTTAGTTATCTTCAGAGGAAGGGCATTACATTACAATTTCCAGAATAGATAACAGCGAAGAGTGTACAAGTACCTGATTCAGTAACACTGAATATGATACAACTTTCACTCCTGATGATGAGGGAAGCGAAGGCAAAGATTCATTCAACCCTCCAACAACCTACTCGGTACATGAAACAGAGAGAAGAGAAAAATCATTTGAAAACTGTTGTCATATTATATTATCCTCGAGCTGTAATCAATAACAAAAGTTGATAGTTTCTTCATACCACCACTAGGCGTACACTTGGCATCTCAGACAAGCAGCTGAGTAACTACAAGAACCCGAACAGGAAAGCAAGGAAAAATATGTCAGAATAAACAATTATTCAGTGACATACACAAAACATTTGAGACAAGAGGCGTAAAAAAGTTTTCTTTTTTTTTCTCTCCTAAAAAGTGTGCGTAACTATTTAAAAGAGAAGGAATCCAAGCAAAAGATTGATGTACTCACAGAGTTTAACGTCTCTGCCACACAAAATATAGCTTGCACATTTGCATGATTGACAATATATTTTACAGCATCAGGACCTTCAGCAATGAAAAAGAAAAAGAAAACATAATTAGAACATCCCTAAGAAATGTGAACGCGTAAGTTCGTAACAAGATACTTACCAAGAGTATCATACAAAGGAACAGATACATAAGAATAAGAAGAACAAGCATGATCAATGATGAGCCACTCTGGACGATTGATAAAGTAAATTCCAACAGAAGATCCCTAGTAAAACCAAAATTAAAGATTCGATTCAGCTACAAAGGCTAACGCGAAACTTCAAACTGAGCAGTGAGATACTAAGAACACAAAAAACTTAACCGTTGGGATCCCGTGATGAACTAATCCAGAACCTAGAGCAGTTCTTGCTGTACCAGCTTCTCCATATGTCATCCATTTGTAGCTATATACGAGTAACAAACCAGACGTCATCATTCGAAGAAACGATAATGGCAAATACATAATCAGTAAGTTTAGCAGCTTACTCTCCAACTGTTCCATCGACTCGAACACGAGTTCCTAAGTATTTGTAATCTCGAAACTCATGAACAGCATGCCTATAATATATTCCCAAGAACAGTATTAATCAGAGAGAGAATTGATTCAAATTGTAACACTAAGGATTTGATATAGAAAGAAGTTTCATACTCAAAATTGTCATGGAGAGTGGCGATGTCAGGATGATCTGGGAATCTACTAACGAGCTTGAATGGAGATCGAGCAGATCTGTAAAAATTCGAAATCAAAAACAAATTGAGATAACGAGAGAGAAGGGAAGGAGAAACAGAGAAAGCGAAAGCTAGAGAGAACCTGTAAACATTCCAATTTCCAGTATTCAATTTCTCAGGAAGAACAACACTATATCCATTATCTGATTAACGATCAGAACCCAAAGAGAAGGAATCAGCAGCGAGAAGAAAGCAACTATAAGAAGAAGAAAAGAGGGATACGGACCTAGACAGAACTCGCCGGCGGTGGGATTAGAACGGAGGAGAGGGGAAGAGCGAGAAGACGTGACGAGATGAGAGTGGATAGCGTTGATGCGGCGGCGTGCGGCGGCGGAAGATGAGGAATCCATTTTCCGATTCGGAATCTGAAAAAAGAAAAGAGGAGAAGAATGATCCTAAGGCACGCTTTTCTAAACTTTTCGGATGATGTCACTATCCGTTTGAATTTTTTTTTCTTGACTTTTCTTTCACGTACTAAAAGTATCGAATTATGAAATGTTATAAATATTACATAGATTCAAACTGATTGGAGAGTATGTGTGAGACCCGAAATTTATAGCGGTGTGTGACGAGAGCTTAAAATGATTGTTCGGACTATTTATATCACCAAAAATGTACTTACCTTTTCGGTCATTGGTTTACAAACACGCTTGGTTAGAACAATACTAAGATGATAAAACACGGAGAAAAATCGCGTGGTAACTGCAGAACAATTTTTCATGACTTTAAATCCTCCTCAGCGTAACGCTTTGGTCCGTAGAACAAAGTGGACTTTCGGACCTGGAGAGAGACGCCGAGGCGGGATGGACACCTTAGCAAAAACAAGACCAAGAGTAGATGACATACTAGGATTCAAATTGCTATCAGGTAACAACTTTCACACATTATTTCTTGTACGTTTGCCACTTTTTATTTCTCATTGAAACTCATTTCATTAAACTGGTAACAAATTTAGGAACCAAAGTATTTACATGGATAGATAAAAAACCGCTCAATCTCGCTTGTTTAGCGAAACTATCGGCTACAACATTACAAAAATGAAAAACATAGAAAATATTAAAATTCGGGAAAAAACCCTTTTCCGTTATTAAACCTAATAATAATAAATATGTTTCTCTATGAAAGAGTTCACAATCTAGAATGTAGAATAGTTCTACATGTAAAAACATAACTTTTGTGCTACAATAACTAAAAAACTCAAAGACCAATTTGAAATAAAAGGTATTACATGTTAGATTAACAGAAGGTTACATAAGCAAGAAGAGCATCTAAACACTTCCAAAAAGAC
The DNA here is from genome assembly GCA_900406275.1 of Anastatica hierochuntica. Classification (NCBI taxonomy): domain Eukaryota; kingdom Viridiplantae; phylum Streptophyta; class Magnoliopsida; order Brassicales; family Brassicaceae; genus Anastatica; species Anastatica hierochuntica. The sequence continues at coordinate 18,903 of OVAN01000121.1, read as the reverse complement.
AAGCAAGAAGAAGAGACCAAACTCAACTCAAGATCTTCTCTCAGTTTCTTCTACTTCCATTGGAACTTTGAGGTCTAGAATCAGAAGATGAACAAGTGAAAGAGTATCGCGATCTCTTCTTCTTATGAGTACTCCACTTGAATATCGCCTTTCCTTCATTCTCTTCTTCGGACTTCTCTACTCTATGTTTCCCATTCATCTGCTTTGCTGCCTCTTCTTCTTCTTCGTCTTCCTCCTCCTCGCTTGTCCCATTACTCACTGTTTGGATAGTTTTTTTACTCGTTGGTGTCTTTGCGTTGCTTGTGTTCTCGTGTCTCCTTCGTTTCATTGAGAGTTTTGTCAAATCTTCACCACTCTCCACGGCTTTCATCCACTGTAACTCGCTTAATGAGTCGCTGTAAACGATTTCTTTACGTTTTCGCTTACCTGTGACACTTCCGAAATGGTGTTTTGAGCTGTTTGACTTGTCGTCTTGGTTCTGTGTAGTGTATGCCCACTCGGGAACTTCTTGCTCTTCCATCAGACGGGTTCGGTAATTCTCTTTCCTTCGTCTCTCTTCATCCATTTGCTCAAACATCCAAAATTCATCCTCGGTACGAGCTGCAAGCCGGTTTATTTCTCTCTCGCTAGGGACATCAGTGCCGAGGGAGCTAGTTCCTTTACGCATGAGTTCTTCAAGCATCTCTCTTCGGTCTTGTGCTGTTGAACATAATCACCAAAACCCGCATCCAGAGATTACAATCTTCGATACGAAACATTAACATATATGTCTTGGAGAGAGACTTACCGGTGGAAGTTGTGTTGAAAAGTCCAGCTTGTATGACTTTAGCATCAATGCCCATCTTCTGCTTTGCGCGTTCCAATATCACTTCTTCAATGGAGCCAACACTAACTAAAACAAACACTCTAACTTCCTTCTTCTGCCCTATACGATGGGCTCGATCCTCGGCCTGTTGGTCCATTTGTGGGTTCCAATCACTGTCAAAGATAATAACCGTATCCGCAGTCTGCAAGTTCAAACCAAGACCTCCAGCGCGCGTGCTCAAAAGAAACATAAAGTAAGGAGAGTCTGGCTCGTTGAACTGCTTCAGTAAAAGCCCTCTTTGATCTGTCTTCGTGGTACCGTCGAGCCTGAGGTACTTAAAATCATTAAGCGTCAAATAAATCTCGAGAACATCGATGAGACGGGTCATTTGGGAGAAGAGTAGAATTCTATGTCCCGCCTTGCGCAGTTTTGGAAGGAGACGATCAAGGAGCTCGAATTTCCCTGAAGCTCTTACAATCTCAGGTTTCTTCCACATGTTGTAGTCTCCTCCAACAAATAGATAAGGATGGTTACAACACTTCCTTAGTTGCATCGTTAGATTCTGAAGACTCTTTGATTTTCCAGATCCTGCGCATGACGATTACATTCTTTACCTCAACAACGAGTGCAAAATTTTGCAGAGAGTATACGAAAGTACATGCCTGTTTGAAGACCAACCCGGCCCATGTCAGTAACTTGTTTGTAATACACTTTCTGCCACGCCGACATATCGCATTTTAATATGACTTGTGTCTTGCCAGGAAGGAATTTCTCTACTTCGTCCTTTTTCCTTCTCAGTATAAACGGCCTTATAACCTGAAAGCGACAGAGTTAATTATATCGAAACATTGAATACGCATTATGGTAAGAGATTGAAGGAAAAGTAGCTGCAGAACCCACATGATGCAGACGGTGGATAACCAACAGCTCCTCTTCATCCGTAAGACTGACATTAGCACGATCAGCAAAGGGAGCATTAAACCATTCCTCGAAGTTCTGAACCGAGTTAAAGATGTGAGGAAGGAGGAAATTAAGCAATGACCATAACTCTTGAAGGCTATTCTGAATTGGTGTCCCGGTTAATAGAAGTCTTCGTTTTATACGATAGCTGCGTCCACGATAAAGATAACAGTCAGCTAACATCATTCACTTGGGACAAATTAACATAAGAGACATACCCTGTTACTAGAGTCTTTGCGAGAGCAGATTCGTGATTCTTCAGCCGATGTCCTTCATCAACAATCATATAGTACCAATCAATTTTCTTCAAAAATGCTTTGTCTCTCATGATAAGATCGTAGTGTGTTATCAACACGTTAAATTTTCCTTCTCCTGCAATTCTCTCCCTTATTGCTTTTCTTTCCTCTAAACGTCCATCGTAGAGAAAAGCTGCAATGCTGTCAACGAACAGAACGGATCATTTTCGTACTCATACCAATGAAAGCGCGCCGGAACCAAGGGAAAGACTGTTTTTTCACATACCTCGGTACCCATGTAGCAAACTCGTTTACCCAGTTTGGTAGCACGGCTTTGGGAGCCACTATCAGATAAGGCCCAGGCACACCTTTATGCTCGAGAAGATACGCAATCAGTGATATTGTTTGGATAGTTTTCCCCAAACCCATCTCATCGGCTAATATTCCATTGAGGTTATTGTTGAATAGAGAAACCATCCATTGGAGCCCTTCTAATTGATAGGATCTTAGTTCCCCACCTTGTAGAAGAGAAGGCTGCTCTGTCACCTGTTAAACAAAAATATCGCAAGTTAAAATCCATTGTCTCTAAGATGGCACCGGTTCAAAAATAACATTACCTTCTCTTGTATTGAATGAATAGCAGAGTTATACTGCCTCTGGCCTTCAAGTAAATCATTAGAGTCATCGTTATTGTCAGACTCTGTAATATCTATATCCTGATCGGGAAGCAAATCCTGCAATGGTTCGCTCTTAGGAGCATCAAGCTCAGATAAATCAGATTCAGAGTCTTTTAGTGGATCAATGCCTTCTGGAGGTTTAGCATCTTTCTGACGTTGTACAGCAGCTCCCAAATTAGCAAGGAGTTTGTTAGTCTCCTCTAGAAGAGTGGTTAGTCTTTCGTTTTTACTCTCCTTCACTAGTTTCATATATGCCTCTTGATCATCGGACTTAAGGGCCATTAGCCTCAACTTTTCAGCACGGGTAGCACGTTGTCTTTGTCTCCCATGCCATGCCTATTAAATAGTGTACAAACAATATATTTTAGAAGCTCGTACAACGATAATATTAAAGGAAATCTGAACTACGTCCGCATCTAATGATACTATACCTGCACACCATCATTTCTTTGCCTACGGCGTTTTTGAGTCGCCTGGATTTGCAACTGGAATTCACGAACTGCGTTGAGTACTTCTGCAAAGAATTTTCTCTTGGCGGTTTCTATCAGATTCTTTTCTTCTTCTTCTAAACGCGATAACCTCTGAAAAAAGGCCGTTGAACACATCAGAGATGCAAAGCAAGAAGGTTGAAAACTACAAATAATTTATCATTTCACTTCTATAAAATCCGACTTAAAATGCATTATCAAAGCGGAATCTAGTTGAAGAAAAGGTAAATGACCTCAGCGTCACGTTTCTTTCTGAACTGATCATCAGCTTCCATAGCAAAAGGATCACCAACACCATAAAATGGGCGAGGTAACCGCATCATCCCCCAGTCAAATAACTGGCTACTGACATCCGCACAGTTCAAACGTAGCCAGTACTCAGAGCTCACCTCAGTTCTAACCTTGCATTGTAATTCTCGTAGCTACAACTCACCAAAGGTAGAGAGTGTCAAGAGTCAAAGATGACACGATTCAATAAAAAGACAATCAAATAGTTAGGTAATGATATACCTTTAGCCCATAAAGCTCGAGTAAGCATTTTGACTGCAAGTCTTCACCTCTCGTGGAAGGTAATTCTAATACAAACATTAAGTGTACGAAGATATGGTTTTAGCAGTATAGATCCACACAACTTATGATTGGTTTTGAAGCATAACATAGTAGAATAAAGAAGGACTATAACCTTCGAGTTCACTTAAGCGGCGTTGGATCTGATTCTTATTCCGATTCTCCGATAACTCTCTCAATCGAGAGCCTGATTCACAGTTTGGTCGCTGCTTCAACAATGCATCCTCGAATTCACCCATCAAATCGCCTCCATAGGGGGTAAAATTCTTCCCCTGGCAATAACAAGACCAAAAGCACAAACCTTTAAGAATCTAATGGAGAGACACAATCAACTGAAACCACATGCAACTTCCATACAAACCTTGAAAAGGGAAAAACAAGAACAAAAGCACAAATCAAAGCAAAAACCTTTAAGAAAGTAATGAGCAGAGAATCTACAGAGCTATATGCAATTCCCATAGAAACACAGAAAATGGCAAAACAAGACCAAAGCACCAATCAAAGCAAAAACCTTTAAGAATGTAATGGAGAGATAATCAACTGAGCTAAATGCAATTTCCACAGAAACCTTGAAAATGGAAAAACAAGAACAAAGCACAAATCAAAGCAAAAGCCTTTAAGAATGTAATGTACAGAGAATCAACAAAGCTACATGCAATTTCCATAGAAAGCTTGAAAAGGGCAAAACAAGAACAAGAGCACAAATCAAAGCAAAAGCCTTTAAGAATGTAATGGGCAGAGAATCAACAGAGCTACATGCAATTTCCATAGAAACCTTGAAAATGGCAAAACAAGAACAAAGCACAAATCAAAGCAAAAACCTTCAAGAATGTAATTGACAGAGAATCAACAAAGCCACATGCAATTTCCATAGAAACCCAGAAAAGGGCAAGACTTTGAACCAAGAAAACTCAAAAGCAAAAACCTTTAAGAATGTAATTGAGAGAGAATCAACCGAACCACATGCAATTTTCACTAGAAACCCAGAAAAGGGCAAAACTTTGAACCACAAAACAAGAAGACGAAGCTCCATAAACAAATCAAAGAAACCACAAAATCGATTCAAGCAAAAAAAGGTAGATACAAAACCTAAAGGGGTCGACTCTCAAGACCGAATCGAAAGACTTACAGACGGCGGAGGAGGAGAAGGAGACGGCGGAGAGAGAGAAGAGGAAGAAGAAGAAGAGCCATGATAGATAGAAGAAACGACGGAGAAGAGATGAGGAGGCAAAGGAAGGTCACGAGAGATGTAATTAAGAGCACAGATCAAAGACTTAGTAGTCTCAAGTGGATCTTCTTGAGAAGATTCATAGCTTCTATCTTCTTCTATCTGCTGAGCCACCATGGCGGGAACTTGCCGCCTTCGATTTCAACTATCAAAATTTTTTGATAAAATTTTAATTTTTTGTGTGTTGTTATTTTTTCTCTCTTATGAGTTTTCTCAAAATCAATCTCTCTCTCTTTTCCTTTGCCTTAGACACACACATAAGCGAGAGAGAGACCGAGACAAAGATGAGACGGAGAGACAACCAAACAACCCCAATTGCTATCTTTCGTATATTTACGTAATTACCCTTTTTCTTCTTAATGGGCCTTAGCTTAGGCCCACTAAAACCCATTTATTTAGTTTTCACTTTTCAGCTATATCCGTTGGTGTTTATTGGGCTTCAAAATTAATTTTTGGTTGACACAATATTTTTGAGATTTTCAACTTTTCCGTTGGCTCGGTTAATTCGGTTTTTAAATTTTGAAATTATATTGAAACCCAAAAACTTTTGATTCGATAAATTTTCGAATATTTTGGGTATTTTTTGAATAATTTTAATGTTTTTGAATACTTTTGATTCTTCTCGATTACTCGAAATAATTAAGTTCAATTCGATTCTGTTCATTCTCAAAAATTTGAACATTTATATATTTTTTAAAAAAGTTTTGGAGTTTCAATTTGGTTTCGGTTTTTCAATTTTTCGGTTCCGGTTAATTTTTTCAGCCGTAGTCCGTACGAATAGCCAAATTTTTTTTCCCTTTTCGACTCGAAAAAATTGGATAATATTTATGATATTTCATGGAACCCAAATCAAAAACTCTCACATTCACTTTACACATACTCATGTAATAAAAATCTTATATTATGAACCATTTTAAGAAACTATCTACATATATAAAACTTCACAATGGTGATGAAAATTACCCCCACCAAAAAATGTCAAATAAAACAAAATAAAAACAAAAGTAGTTTGGGGGTAACAGTAAAAAAATAAAAATGCACTTTGTTACTCTTAAGCCATTAGCAATATGTTTTATTGGCTGATGATAATGGACTCTTCCCTCCTCCACCACCTTGTCTCAGACTCTCTGCACACAACTCTGAAAATTCAAACTCTTTAGTTAAAAATGTTTTAGACTCGAAGAAGAAGAAGAAAACGAAAAACTTGCCTCGACATCTCTCAATCTCTTCATAGAGTTCTTCTTCCCACTTCCTACATTTCTCTGACAAACTGAGGATAGATTCAAAACAAAAGAAACATCAAACACTCAGTTTCGGTTTTTAGATACTCGAAGCATGAGCTAACAATACTCACCAACTCTTCTTGGTTGACTCGTTGGCTTGAACTGGTTCAGTCTCTGGCTGCATCACTCTGCTTGTGTTGTTGACTGTACGTTTTGAGCTTTTGAGAGGACTCGGCATAGCGTCGCTGATTGCTGAGTGTCTTCTGCTTGGAAGTCGTTTAGGTGAATTGCTTGGTAGGTTTGGTAACTTGAAGTTGTTGGTGGTGTCTCTAAGTGAACCTTTAGGAGGTGTTTCTGGATTCATAGCATTGTGGAATTCTTCGAGCAGAGGGGTCTGCAACTTTTTCAAATCTTGAGCCTGGATACAACATAAACCGATAAAAAAGCGAGTAAGGTTCTGATATCATCACAAAACCTCGCCGGATACTACAGCAACGCATACCTTCTCGTCCAAAAATGATTTTATCTTCAACTCCGTGGCTTTATAATCGTCCTCTCCAACGGAAGAGCAACCAGCAACTGTTAAGTTGGTTTCCTCATCACATGGAACCGGAGATTTGAGCTCAGCAGCTTGGTAAGAAAGCATGTTAGATTTACTTCTCATCGCTTCTGGACTTTCATCAAACTTGCAAGACCAGTTCTCCGTGGAATCACACATGGGATTAAAACTCTGTTGCAAGTCGAAAACGTTTCTTCCCATAAGCTGTAATCAAAAGAATTGTCTCAAAAAGTCTGGAGGATAGATTTATCACCTTGTTTAAATCGGTTGATTGCGTCAGAACATTATTTCCAACTGATGAAATGTTGCAGAGATCGTCCATATCGGTCTGACAAAGGTCATCGGAGTCGCCATCTCGCCGATAGAATCCTGAGTTGTTTGACTTCTCTGGGTGTATAATGGAGCTCATCAAGCTTCCCATTTCACAGACATCCTTCAAGCCTGAACAGTTTGATCTCCTCATCAAAGAATTTATTCTGGATCAATAGGGAAAGCGAAACAAGAATCAAGAGATCAAAACCATCGATCGTAAGGAATCTAAAAGTAGAGATCCAAAGAGAAACTTACGAACTCCTAACATTTATTCCTTGTGAGGCAATCGAGTTTCCACATTCCTGATATGTTTGAAAGGTGGTCAGAACGTTGATTAACCAGAACAAAGTTTGCTGCGAAGTGTACTAACCGTAAGAGAATTAAGGGAAGCAGGATGAGATTCCTGGTGTTCTCCAGTGACAAATGGGTGCTGGAAATATTAAGAAGATTTCAGCACTATGAGCAACAAAAACAACTTTGTGTTCTGCCTTGAGACTTGAGAGTAAGGATCGCTTTCGCAACTGTTATACTTATAAATGAAGAAGATATGAGATTCAACAACACCTGAAGTAATTCGGACGCAGAGAGTCTCAAGCTTGGTTCCCTGCAAATATAAATGCTCTCATGAAATGGAAAGATGGACGTCGGTCTTTACAGGAGCTATCTCTATAAAAAAGTTGGTTACTTACTTGTGTAAACATTTTAAAAGAAAGTCTTTAGCCTCTGGTGAAAGATCGTCTGGGATAGGTGGATGAGCTTTTGTTTTACCAATGTGAAGGACAGCAGCAAACTGCAAGAAAAAACTATGAATCGTCTAAAATAAAAGACTCGATTTCGGGAAAGTGTCTTTCGCCCTGTGGATCTTTTTACCTGCTGATACTGCTCGCTCCAAGGAGGCTTCCCCGTAGCCATCTCAATCACAGTGCACCCAACACTCCATATATCAGCAGAGCTTTAGATTTAGGAAGAATGTCAGAAAATGAATGTTGAAAAACAGATATGAATCCATTCTCACTACCCAGAACATGTGTAATTATCATCTTCCACACAGCTAGAAGCTAAAAGAAGATAACTAGTACGGTATTCTAGAAACACTTACAAGCTATGACCTGTCTGGAGAATGACTTCAGGAGCCATCCAATACGGTGTCCCCTTCATAGATATTGCACCATTTACAGTAGCCTGAAAGCATAACAATCACGAGGGTTACACTACTGAAGAGAGAGTGGAACATATCGAAATATAATTGAAGAGAACGAGAAGTGCATATCATACTAGCTCCACAACTTTCTTGGAAGCGCCAAAATCCGCGAGTCTGATGCAGCCTTTGTTATCGACCAAAATATTTGCCCCCTAAGATAATGTGACAAACGTTATAGATAAATTTTCAGCAACCACATGCACATCATATGTTAGAACAAGGAAAGTACCTTGATATCTCTATGCATGATCCCATTGTTGTGAAGATACTCCAGACCAAGCAAAAGTTGCTTCGTGTACATTATTATTACCTATTCAGAAAGGTTTCAGAACAAAATTTGTCACCCGTAAAGCTCAAACACATAGTTTTAGCGAAATCTCAGGCGTAGTAACGACTTACTGGCTCAGGAAAAGATCCAAACTTCTCCAATAACGATGATATCGATCCACCGGGAACAAACTCCATCAAGATATTCAACGAATCATTCTCTCTAACAGTACCCAAGTATCTCTGAAACAGATCAAGATCATAGGGGGGAATGTACACACAACATACAATACAATAAACAAATATAGGAGAAAGAATCGATGTCAAACTCACAACAATGTTCGGATGCGAAAGATTCTTGAGAAGTCGAACTTCTTCCTCAAGCTCACGGATGTGACCCTAACACAAAGGATTCAAGAGTAGAGCGAAACAAACCATTGTTACCGAATTGGAAATTTTATCACAACATTGAATCTTAAATTGGAAACAAGAACGATCACAGTGATGAAACGCACCTGAGTCTTCTCCTTTGAAGCACTATTTGGAGCGATTAAAACCTATCGAAAAATCGAAAAAAATCGATCACAAATCAGGAGAAATCGATCATCAAAAACGGAAATTGAAAGTAACCCAAAACTAAGAACCTGTTTAATCGCAAGAAGCTCGCCGGAATCGAGATTCATCCCCATGTAAACCCTACCAAAAGCACCACAACCGATTAACTCCCCTTTCCTCCACCGAATCGTCGACGCTTCTTCCTTCCTCGGAGCAGGAAGACCTGGAGGAGACTTGGCGAAGATTCCGATGCGAGAGCTGCGGATACCGGAGCTAATTTTCCCGACGAAACCGCTGAGACCTCCGCCGCCGCCGCCGCCGCCATCGTCTCCGGCTAAAGACGACCGGAAAACAAAGGATCGACGAACGGATCCGAGAATATCTTGCATCTTTGTTGTTGAAGAAGCACGAATCTGGAGAGATCAGTGAAGATTAAGATTCACTCACTCACTCATCGTCGTGTGGATGAAAGAAAATTTTCGAGGAGGGAAAGAGAAAAACTCGATCTGTTTTTCAAAAATCAAAAAAGACAAATTTTTAAAAATTTTAATTTTATTAAGCTTAATGGGCTTTTCTTTATTGGGCCTTTTAATTATTGGACTGGTTAAAAGTCCGCACGTGTCAAAATAATCAGATATGTGTCGGTTGTTGAATAAATTATTTTTTTTTATATATTTCCACCTAACTCACCTAAGAAAAATATTTAAATAATAAAATGTCACATGAAATATGCTGCAGATTATTTTTAAAAATAATTTGTGTTGAAACCTGATCCCGTCTGAAACTGGCAAAAATAAAATATTTATAACCACTTGATAAACACACAAGAGAAGTCTTTTTAAATACTATAAATATTTTGCGAACAAATTAACCATACTATTTGAATTAGGCAATTATACTATCTCATAGGTTTTTATTTTAAAATATTCATAAACATTAAAAAGATTTTCATGGGTATAGAAATTAAAATTTTTAGATTTAAATTTAATATTTAATTTAGAGCTCCAAATCATATTTTTTGGATTTTAGAGTTTAATTTTTTTTTCGTCTGTAACCTAATGGCAAATAGTTCATTTCGCGTCCAAAATTTGAATCATGATTTTTTTTTTTGTCATCAGTCTAGTGGCTTAATAGTTCTCTGAAAAGGGCATCACCTCGAATTCGAACCCGGGTAAGTGAGTTAACAGAGATGATAACCACTGTAACACTTGTGCGTTCCCACTTGCTTTTTTTATAATTTAATTTTAACGGTTTAAAATATTATGTTAATGAAATTTTGGAAAAACAAAATTTTATTATAGTATTATTTTTAAGAACCGACTTAAAAAAAATCAGAAACCAAAATGATTATTGATAATAGTCCAAGAAAGAGAGAAAATACATAAAACTCAAAACACAAAAACATTTGATATAATCATCAATAGAGGAAGAAGAAACAAAAGGTAAGCAACAAAACAAGCAAATAATTAAAGAAACCAATACTAATGGTGAATCCATTAGAATCATCATCATCATGTGTATCATCATCTCTAGAGTAACTTCCTTCTGGTGTATTAGTAGTAAGAACAACAACAATCCAATCATCTTCTTTACCAATACCAATTCCAGTAAACTTGGAATCATTCAAGCTCTTCGAGTATTGCGATTTCGTATAGTTCGTGAGTACTAAACTAGGCTCTAACCGAGGAACACAAGCAGGCATAATCGAACCGTCTCTTGTGTCTGAAACATTTAAGTGACATTTAGCTAGAAGCTGAGGGAAGTTATCAAACTGTGGCTCTGTTCCGGGAACCGTGGCTGAACCGGTGTCGTTAGTACAAGGTTTGTTCTTGAATTGATCAGCAAGTTCGTCGGCTAAACATTCTGCGTTTTCGTTCTTGTTTAGTGTTGTTAGGTTTTGCGATGTTCTGTAACTGTTGAGACTTGTGAATAGAATGTCTTCTTCATCTGCATATCCCAAAAAGAAAAATAGACACCAAGGTTTGGCAAATAGCGAAATAGCGGAATAACCGAAAAATTGTTAACGGAAATAATTGAACTTAATAAAGTTTTAGCGGAACAATTACAAAACGCTGAAAAACTCATTTTAGTAGATTAATCACGTTTTGTTTTTTTCTAGTTATATTTTTAATAAGCTAGTGTATATAGCGGAAAAATTGTATTTTAACACGCTGTTATATTTTTAACGCGCTAATTATATAGAGTAAAAAATTGCGGAATCATATTTTCACAAACGTGAAAACGTGAGCAAGTTGTATACCATTCATTCCTTTAGTTTCTTTAATTATCAAGAAGGGTTTAAAGAAAGTAGATCAAGATTCTTGAATTCATAAGAAATCTAAACTTTTTTTTTTTCAAGAACAAGATCTATGAAATGTACAGATCTTGTAGAGTTCAGACCAGATCTAAGACGACAAAACCAAAAGCTATGAATCTTTTTACCTGTGTCGCAAAGGATAGGGCGATGGAGGAAGAGAAGGAAGATGGAGAGAAGGAGAAGAAGTGGAAGCTTGTGAATCGCCATTGAAACAGATTCAAGAGCTTTCTCTCTAATGAGATTTTTTTTTGGTTTGGCTATTGATTGATAAAGAAAGAGAGTGTTACTTCGCTTTTACTCTTGAGTTGTTTGATTCTTGTCGATTTTGACGCTGTGCCGACCATTTAATAATTTAGTTCGCTTTGGTCCCCTCTGAACCTATACGTTGTCGTTTCTATCTTAAGGTTTCAAATTGTCGGTTTCGGATTTTTCGGTTTCGAAGTTTATGATCCATTCGGTTTTTTTCCGGAGTGAAACCATCAGTTTTGATTGTTGGGCGGAGGTGTGTGAGAAATTAAAAATACGGGTCGGTTCCGGATATGGCGATTCTTGGATTTAAAATCCATATTAGAACTTATATTTCGGTTTCAATTCCATATTTACAGTTCCGGTTCTGAAATTTAAGATTTATTCGGTCTTTTTCTATAACTAAAACCGAATTTGGTTTTGATTGTTTGTCCACACCTAGGTTTGGACGTTCGGATATTGGGTTCGGTTTCAGGTTCTTCCGATTTTGAGACTTAAAATCCACATTGAAACCGACTAAAATCGGTTTCGTTTCGGTTTCGAAATTTCTGGTTCAATTGCGGTTTTTTCGATTCCAAACTTTAGACTCCATTCAGTTCTTTTTCCAGAACCGAACCATTAATTTTGAATGTTGGGCATAAATTATGGATCTTTCAGTTTTCGGTTCTCGGATTTAGGATCTACGATGGAACCGATATTCTCAATTTCGGTCCTAAAGTTTAGGATTCATTCTTTCCCAAAACCAGAAAACCGAAAATTCGGCTCTGCACCCTCCGGTTGTTCGCCTAATTTGCCCAAGCCCAGTATAAACCAATGTGATCTGATATATGAAACCACAGATTGTAGATTCTTGAAAACACTCAAATGATTCAATTCATCTGTTATTACAAAACATCTAACCTTAAAAAGTATCAAAGATGTCACAATACCATAAGAAGCAAATCAAACAGTAAAACAATTTCAAAGTGTTTAAAGAGTAATCAAACTTACTCCATTACTGCAACTCCACCAACAGCTTTGATTTTCGCTATGATATCGTTAGCTTCTTCCTTAGTAACCCCTTGTTTAAGCACGACCGGAACTTTCTCCACGAGCTCCTTCGCTTCCTTAAGTCCCAAACTCGTAAACGTTCTCAATTCTTTAATCACTTTGATCTTAGAAGCTGCATCAAACTTCTCCAACTTCACATCGAAAGTCGTCTTCTCTTTCTTCTCCTCTGCTTTCTCCGTTCCACCGTCCTGTTTCGCTCCAACGCTCAAGCCGTCAGCTGAAATCATATGCTGTTTAGGAAGCCTCAAGTGTTCGTTGAGCGCAGGACCGATTTGTTTCCGTTCTTCAGGAGATAACGCAGCTATTCGTTCAGCTAACTCCATGATTTTGCTTGACGGTTGAGGTCTAGGACCATACGGATCATAAACCGATGGATACTTGTATTTCTTCTTCGGTTTAGCTTTCGACACAGAATCTTGCTGCAAGTAACGCACTTGCACAAACCAGTTCCCTTTCGATTGACATTGTCGATAACAACGAACGTTTCTCGCAATCGAAATAAGCTTCATGACTAATTACTACTCTGCTACAACAATACAAACATCAACTCAAGATCATTTCAAACAAAAGTGTTCTTCGTCTCCTGTGTTACAGAAACAGAGAGACACTAACTTTAGAAATCAAATCGGAAACAACAAGAGATTTCATAAGAACACTTGAAAAGGATAATTTCAGGAAGCAACAAGAGATTTCATAAGATCGGAACTTAGCATCAATAGCAATTTGCGAATCCAAAACTAAACCCTAACGAGTTATCGGAGTTCCTCTAATCTACAGTGTGAGAATCAGAATTCAGAAACCGGAGAAGAAGATGAGGAAGAGGATTGTTGTGGCTTACCTCCGGCGATGCGAGCGGCTAGCTTCGCCGTCTGTGAGATTCGAGAGAGAGAGAGAGGAAGCTATGAGAGAAAAGGGTTTAGGGTGAAGATTTGATTCACTTGGGCCTTAAAAGTATTTCTTTATATGGGCTTTAGAGTCTCAATAACAACTTTTGCGTTAAAAAAAAATTAAAAAAAAAAATCAGACACGTGTCGTACGCGTAACGGACACGTGTCAACACAAACGGATCCCGTTTGAACGGGAAACGGACCCCGTTATACCATGATAACCGACATTAACCGGCCTCGATTTGCGTGCAAACCGTGTCTAAACCGAATTTAAACCGTGTTTTTTAGAGCCCAAATATAAATATTTTGTATGGGCTTTTTAAAATAATTTGAGCCGAACCAACATTTTAGCCCACTCAAATTAAAGCCCAAAAACGCAAATAGTTTAACTCAATGATTCTCATAATCACCGGAGCCACCGCTTCAGCTTTTTTGCCGGTCGCCGCGCCGAATGCATTCTACTAGATCCTCCGTCAAATCTATATCTGCAGAAACCCTAAATCTTCTTTCCGATTCCGATTCCGATTCCGAGACTCGAGTGTATATAAGGAAGAAGAGGCTAAAGCAGGAAGATTTGGACTCTGTGGAGAAAAGAATCAATGCCCGTGAAGTAATAATCACTTGTGCTTCCATTTTCAGAATTGGGTTTTTGGAAATTTCAAATCTTGAGAGCTTTTTTAGAGATTTGTAGCTAATTTTTGTTGATACTTTAGCTTGTTAAGTTTCTGGAAATGAGATGAAGAAAATATCTTTTGTTTATGTAAATGTTGCAGGAGGAGATGTCTTGATGAACATCAATGTCACAACTTGTGACCATCACTACTATTCATACCTCAAGTGTTTTGCAAAATGGGAGAAAGAGACCACACAAGACACATAACTTAATTTTGCATTCAATCTCTTCTGACTCAATTGTTTCGGAAGCCTCAAGTGTTCATTTAGCGTAGGACCGATTTGTCTCCGTTCTTCTGGAGATAATGCACAATACGGATCATAAACCGATGGATACTTGTATTTCTTCGGTTTAGCTTTCAACACAGAATCTTGCTGCAAGTAACGCAATTGCACAAACCAGTTCCCTTTCGATTGACATTGTCGATGATAACGAATCGAAATAAGCTTCATGACTAATTACTACTCTACTATAACGATACTAACATCAACTCAAGATCATTTCAAACAAAAGTGTTCTTCGTTTCAAAAATGTTTTCGAAACTCTCTCCTGTGTTACAGAAACAGAGAGACACTAACTTTTAGAAATCAAATCGGAAACAGCAAGAGATTCATAAGAACATTGAAAAGGATAATTTCAAGAAGCAACAAGAGATTAACTATTTAAATTATGTTCAACTTAAGTTATGTTCAACTTACATATTTTTCCATAAAACAACATCAACTAAAACTAAAACAATCAATAAAAAATCACTCTACAAATGGTCAATAGTAGGTAAATAAAACGTGTATTTAAAGGTATTAAAAACTGGGCCGGAATTGGGCCAACCAAAGAGGCAATATTTTAGCACAAGACAGACCCAATAACGCTTTTCACGTGTAAGACAAGACCTCCCCTGTTTAAATTTTTATGTTAATAGTTAAAAATTATATTATACTGGATAATGGTGGGGGCTGCGCGAACGCAAACCCCCTCTGCCACAAATAATGACGTAGGCTCTTCCACGTGGGAAGACCTTAGGCTAAGCACCCTTCCGTTATGTGCAATGGAAATCACTAGCCTAGGCCACTCGTCTTCTTGATCACGAGTCGACCCCGTCCAGGTAAGTGATTTGCTCAATGCCACAAGGTCTCTATTTATACTCGACTCTCGAAGCCTCCTTTGTTTCACCTAATCGATGTGGGACTTTTGTTTCTTCACACTTTACGCTGTCCTTGCTTTTCATAATTACACCGCGTGCCGTTTTTAGTGTTTTAACGCGAACGGCAAAATACTTATTTGGGTTTTTAACTGGGCCTTGGCCCAATACACACATAATGTTATTCTTTTTCCAAAAGATAGAATCTCAAATTGGTTTTAGTTACTGTTTTCTTTCGTCTAAGTTGGTTCATCTTTTGAAATCATCAGATTGTTAAAAATCATTCACTTCTTGACCAAGTAAACAACCATGTACAAGAATTTATTCTAAGATCAACAAGAATCCTGAAGAGTTACAACAAAACTATCAACAACCGTCGATAATACCGAATTCGTCTAATCGAATAGCAGGCGTGGTAGCCGAAAGAGAAGACAGATTCAAGTGTTTTTTTCAGCTTCTGCCATAAAAACTTCACCAGATATTCTCGAGTGATGAATGTCAGGGAACAAGTTCACAACTCTAGCTCTCTGAAATTTACAAAAGCGACGCAGAAAATTAGTATAGCAAAACGAGTAACGGATAAAGCAATCAAACCAAAGAAGAATTAGTCATTTTGAAAATGTAAGTAACGGATAAAGCAATCAAACCAAAGAAGAATTAGTCATTTTGAAAATGTACTTACTATTTGTTTTTGGTTTTGCTCCATTTTTCAATGGCTTTGTACCAATCCCATTGAAAGAAGAGAGCGATTAATCTTATCGGCCCTGCGGTTATAACTTCGAGAAAAGCAAGCCAAAATGATCTCTGAGGAGACATGCCGGTTGTCGCGAGAGACAGTAAGAATCCTTCAAAGTTGCATGAGACTGTGAACTTTCCTGCTTTGATCCCATCCATAGCTCTTTTGGCTACGTCTTCTGTTTTCATCGAACCAGAGGATGCAGCTATTATCGATGTGACCTCGGGCCTGCTCTTCTGCTCTGCGAGAGCAAACAATGAAAAAATCAAATAAACTCGACTTCATAATATCAACCAAGCAACTCACAACAACAGAATATAGTCTTTCCTTGCTACTTGTGCATCCTTTACTCTCTTCTAGACGATATCACGACAACCACAGTTACACAGAAACTTCGTTCTGAACACTATCATGGTCACTACTCAGCACTCAACACATCACTCTATCAGTCTAGATAAGGGCAACAACTAGAATCAATGATAGTTCTATGTCTTCCTATCTTCCAACCATATATTACAGCCTAGACGATATCACGCCAGCCATAGTTACACGGAAACTTCGTTCTGAACACTATCATAGTCACTACTCAGTACTAACATCACTATATCAGTCTAGATAAGGGCAACAACCAGAACAATGATAGTTTTATGTCTTCATATCTCCCAACCATATATCTACTCTGTCTCCAACTCTACTTTTTGCATTCAATAGCGTAACCTGCTTAGTCTACGGAACCTCATTAGCAGTAGCAGCAGTACCTAATCCTAGCTACTTTCATGTGGTATACTATACTCTATGCATCAATAACGAATCGAAACAAATACCAAAGCTTATGGCATTGTGTTTTACCTTCTTCAAACCCAGGTGTATCAGTGTCAGGAGGAAACACAAGAGTGACATGAATGTCATCAGCAATAACTTCTTGTTGCAATGATTGTGCTAAACCCTGAAGCCCAAATTTGCTTGCTGAATATGCAGTATAACCATAGATACCTACCTAGAAATCAAGAACACAAGAATACACAGCTTGATTCAACCTTGAAGAAGCTTACTTAGTCTATGAATCAGAAGCAAGACGAACCTGACCGGCTTGAGAGGAGATGAGAGAGATCGAAGCAGGTCCACGATCTTTCTTCCTTGCTTTCATGGAAGGCAAAGCAGCTTTAATCACATTGAAACTCCCCACGAGATTCACATCAATCATGAACTTGACATCTTCTGGACTTTGCTTCTCAAGTTCCTTCGCTGTAAACACACCTTGATTCACAATCAATACATCGATCGGTCCAGATTCGTCAATCGCCTTCGATACGGCGTCGTAATCGCGAACATCGGCGGAGAACGTAGCGACTTCGACGCCAGTGGCTAGCTGGATCGATTGTTTAGCCTCCTCGAGTTTTCCGGCGGATCGAGCTAGGATAGAGACGCGAGCGCCGTCGGAAGCGGCGCGTTGGGCGAGAGCGAGACCGATGCCACTAGATCCGCCGGTGATGAAGACGTGACGGGACTTTATAGGGATCTTGATCGATCGAGGACGTACGATTAGTGCTAAGATAGCGAGAAGAGAGAGTGGGAGAAGAGGAATGAGGAGGAGGAGAAGAGGAATCGCCGCCATGGATCTCTCGTGACGAGCTCTCGGCGATGTGAAATCTCCGGCGAAATGATGCTTCTTCACTAATTCATTTGATTAAACAAAAATCAATGAGACTAAACCGCCGGACCAAAAACTCGGTTAATGATTTTCGATCTAAACCGGTCGTATCAATGTCTCGCTGTAATTATTATTTTTTGTTTATCGTTATGTTTAACAAATTACGAATCAGCAAAAAAAAAAAACAAATAGTATCATTTTAGCTAATTAATTATAAAAGGTGAAAAAGCTAATTAATTATAAAGTTGTTGAAGTTTTTTATTTGAATAACACATAATTCTGAATTCCTATATATGATTTTTAAAATATTGAATCATTTTGGCAATATCAAATAGAATACTACAAGTTGCCTATTGTGGATAAAAAAAAATCAAGTAGTTTAGAGAATTTATCTCATAAATTTTTGTGATAACTAGAAAGTCATCACGTAGCTTAATCGATCTAGACTAATCTTTTAAGGGAGGTGCAATCCACGAATATATTCACTCTCTGAATATTCAAATGAGCCGAAACAAAAGTTCATATTCAAATTGTCTCGTAATTTTACAATTTATATTTTAAATTTTGAATTTTCGGTCAGTTGTTTTCACTGGTTATTCTTTTTAATTTTTGTAAGAAAATGAATTGCATTTAAACGAAAATTGTCTAATGCTCTTTCTGTCATATAGACGGTGTAAAATTAAGTTTTAAAGAAGCAAACTTTAATATCTCATCAAAATACCATCCGCAAGTAGGATATGTTCGACGGTTATTCTATGTGTTTAAATGTATTTTTCTTCATTTGTAATTTGTAGGAAAATTTACCTTCATTAATAAAATAGCCAAAAAAATAGAATACTACAATAGTTAAAATTAACGGGTCGATCAAAGTGACAATATGTTATATGTTTTAGTTTAGATAAATTACACATT
Source organism: Anastatica hierochuntica (assembly GCA_900406275.1). Lineage (NCBI taxonomy): Eukaryota > Viridiplantae > Streptophyta > Magnoliopsida > Brassicales > Brassicaceae > Anastatica > Anastatica hierochuntica. The sequence continues at coordinate 215 of OVAN01000121.1, read as the reverse complement.
ATATAAAAGCATATAAAGGTTTCCCCGACGATGAATCATCCTTTCGACCTCGGCGGCGACAGAGCCTGCCGGCGTCGTCCTCCTCGTCTTCCGTCTCTCCTCTTCTGCTTTGCCGCTGTCCAATCTCCTAGAGCTGCTCTTGCTCTTTTAGATCCCTGTTTCTCCTATCACTACAAGAAAACACGCAATTTGCGAGAGAATTTTGCGAGGAAAAA